>BQKN01001062.1:536036-609940 GCA_022839385.1 Asparagus kiusianus
ATCTTATTACATCATGATAAAGAGAGAGAGAACGAAAATAATAAAATAATCATCATCATATTTTAATAAAAAAAGAAAGAGAGAGAGAAGTGTATTATGGTCTTCACATGTTTTAATGTCTTGGGTTTTGCGTTTTGGGGGCTCAGAGAATAGAATCTTTATTTTTTAGGGTAAAACACCCGTTGATAAAGTCTTAGGGGTGGGAAGCACGTTTCCTTAGCTTTTGGGGGCTGGAAGCATTTTTCCCAAACAAGAATTGTCGTCACTTCTACCTAGAATTGCTAAGAATTGCTGTCAGTATACTGTAACTGAGCCGGTGCTTCTACCATGTATGGCTAAGAAAATAGGGAAAACAAGCAAAAAGTGCATGACTAAGATAAGAGCACTGATAATGACATGAAACGAAAGGAAGCTGAGAGAATTAAAGGTGAGGAGATGATAGGAGACTAAGCATTTGAATTACAATATTTCCCTTTAAACAAAGTTGGTCGTCATGGTTCAGCTATGTACTAAGTTTCTTGTCCGGGTTCACCCTTGGATCAAATGCAATCTATACGATACTTTATATACTATTGTTTTCCAATTTTATCAGCATCTGATGATCTCATTCTAAGTTTTTTCCAGACTAAACTAGAAGAGTGAGTGCTTTGAGCTTTTAAACAAAAGCATTTGTTCTCACAGTTGGTGTTGGAGAAACAGAGGATAACATACACAAGCCCAAACTAGCTTTTATTTAGTCTTAAATCTAAAATCTGCATGTTTCACCTTACATAATTTGGTTATATATGATTAAGGTGCTCAACTCAAGTACATTTTGTCTCTTGGTTGGAGGTACTGGAAATGTCAGAATCATCCTATAATATGTGAATATCTTTACATTCATTTTGTAAAATTTCAAGCATATTATTATGGTAAAATTTCTATTCAAGAGAGACATTTTATATGCACATAAACTGATTTAAAGCACACAAAACTATACCATGGAACTTGGAAGTGTCTTTCTATAAAATCCTTTTGAAAAACTTTCAATTAAACTGAGTAGCATTACAATTTTACAATCATATCCAAGTAATTAAAAAAACATCAGTAAACACAGAGGACGAAAATTCAAGCCGACAAAAACAAGAGCCACAACAAATGCTAAAAACATGCTCGCAACTTTTCATTCCAAGGATGCTCAGTTGACTGCAGTATGAAGCTCAATTTCCAGGAAAATTTGGTGAGGGAGAAATGAGAATAGCTCCAATCTCAAAAACTCTTGCTTAGAATATGTGCCTCATTCTCATGCTTCAAAGTAATCAACTTGTGAGAAACCCTGAGTAATTAGAATCAGTGGCACCTTATTTTGTTGATGGAGAAATGCTGGTCCATGTAGTTCACTGTCAAGTGTAAGTCTCTGGCCTGGGCTCGAACTCCTCTGCAACTAATACAAGCCAGTCAAATAGCAGATGAATGAATGTGATATACTAAACTCTTTTCAACGACATCTATACGAGGTCTTTTCTTGGCTTCGACTTAGCACAAATTCAAGTAGATATATTTGGTTTATTGACCCACGTGGCCCCAGTTCCGAGGATCGCCTCATAATACCACTATTAACAAAGTTCTTAACCCAGTACTATTAAGCTTATTGCATTTGTGATAAACCTGAAGAGACGCAACCAAGCAAAACTAGTTGAACGTGAACTAAAGCTAGGAAGGCTACAAAAGTCCTCAGATACATGGTTTAAAAAAAATATTTTACCTAGCTTAAATAAATAAAAGAAGAAACATTAATTCGTACCAACTATGGATTAAGCTAGTGGTTCAACTTGAGGGAGGCCATCCTCCGGATCCATCTTTGTTCTACACAAGGCATAACGCCAATGTGCAGCTAGCATCCTTGCTAAGCACTCCCAGTGCATGCATGGCAGAAGCAATGTCACATGCGCCCCCTTTTCAAAAGGGTTCGTGCATACTGGGCACTGGGTGTTACGGTTGTACCTGGGCATGGGATATGGGAAGGTGGGGAAGCGCTCTGCAGCCCTCACAAAAAGAGGGTTGAGCAGAGGGCGGGGAGGGCTGCGCGGACGGTGGGGAGTCCCCTGATGGGGAGTATCCTGACAAGTGTGCATCCTATCCTTTATGCACTTGATTAGCAAAAACACCCTAACCCAGAAAAATCCCGACAAAATGAATGTCCGGGAGATATATTAGAAAGAGGACATGGATGATAGGGAAGGTGACCAGGCTTGGGATGCGGGTGATATAGTATCATAGTTCACTACGAGACCCATAAGCAGGGAGAGAGGGTGGGTCTCACAGTGAACTATGATCCTATATCACCCGCATCCCCAGCCTGGTCACCTTCCCCATCATCCATGTCCTCATTCCAATATATCTCCCGAACATTCATTTTATCGGGATTTTTTTGGGTTGGGGTGTTCTTGCTGATCAAGTACATAAATGATAGGATGCACACCCACCAGAATACTCCTCATCAGGGGACTCCCCACCGTCCGCGCAGCCCTTCCCGCCCCCCGCTCAACCCTATTTTTGTGAGGGCTGCAAAGCGCTTCCCCGCATTCTCATATCTCATGTCCAAGTATAACCGCAACACCGAGTGCCCAGTGTGCACGAACCCTTTTGAAGAGGGGGCGCAGATGACATTGCTTCTGCCATGCATGCACTACATGCACAGGGAGTGCTTGGCAAGGATGATAGCTACACATCGACGTTTTGCCTTGTGTAGAACAGAGATGGATCTAGAGAATGGCCTCCCCCAAGTTGAGCCACTAGCTTAACCCCTAGTAAATACGAATTAATGTTTGTTCCTTTATTTATTTAAGCTAGGTAAAATATAATGTTTTTAAACCATGCATCTGAGGACTTTTGTAGGCCTCCTAGCTTTAGTTCATGTTCAACGAGTTTTGCTTAGTTGCGTCTCTTCAGGTTTATCACAAATGCAATAAGCTTAACAGTACTGGGTTAAGAACTTTGTTAATAGTGGTATTATGAGGCGATCCTCGGAACTGGGGCCACGTGGGTCAATATACCAAATATATCTACTTGAATTTGTGCTCAGTCGAAGCCAAGAAAAGACCTCTTACGGATTTCGCTGAAAAGAGTTTAGTATCACATTCATTCATCTGCTATTTGACTGGTTTGTATTAGTTGCAGAGGAGTTCGAGCCCAGGTAAGAGACTTACACTTGACAGTGAACTATATGGACCAGCACTTCTCCATCAACAAAATAAGGTGCCAAGAAAAGACCTCGTACAGATTTCGATGAAAGGATTCCTCATTCATCATCATCTTCACTTTCTTCACTGTCCTCCAACTTCAAGTGGTTCAATTTCTCTTCCAAAGGTGGAAGTCAATCTTCTGAATCGTAATCAGATCCAGGACCTGCTTTTGAAGGCGCCTCCTCAGTTCCTGCAGTTTTAATACACCTCTATTACAATGATCTTGGATTGGAAACTTTTAAGGATCATGTTGATGAAAGCATTAATGAATTGCAAGCATAATATACCTTCTGTGTTTGGAAGTTGTTTGGGAATTCTTAAGTTATTTGAAATCCACGCATTTTGGACCGAGATAATTTCTAAACCTGTCTCACATTTGGAGTAGGCCTTATATAGTTCTCTACAAGCAGGGATAAATATTATAAGTGTACCAAAGTGAATAACCACAAATTTCACATGAACCCAAATGAAAAATAATAGACTATGCACCTGGAAATAGGCTGGAGATCAATGAGAACATGGGGTTTGTACAGTAAATAAACTTAAAAGTATATTGTCAAAAAAAGCAAGAACATTCACGCAGAGCAGTTGGAATCTGCCACCTATGGATGTTCACCTTATTCAATCTTCTAACCAGGCCTACAAAGCAAGTTAACAAAAAAAATTATGAAGTTGGAAATGTAAAGATCCTACCATCCCCATCACGGAAAACTTGAGCAAAGCAAACATCCTCAGCCTTTCTCATATGATCTTGTAAGATATCAGGTTTAGGAAATAAATGCTAGTCTACAAAATAAGGATTTACTCAGTTAATAAATGATTGTACACCTTTAGATCTTGCCATGAAGCTGTAGGTGGTAGTCCACGAACAACAACTGCAAAAACAATGTGGGTTAAGGTTTTAAGGTACACTGTAACAAAAAGAAGTAGCGAAACAGCTAAGATATCTATGCATATATACAAGCACAAGCATTTAGATAAATTTCTAGAAAGAACCTCGATATTCCGAACGGTGGGAAATTCCATATTTGCTGCCTCCACCACTTCCATAAATGCTATCCCGTCCAAATGAAGATGAACGCCCCCTGCCTTCATGAGCCAGCTCAACCTACAGAGAACCATTTGCCTCCAAATTAGATGAGGGTTTGAGCAAACATAGGAAAGAAATTTCTAGTATACCCTCAAACGGTATCCATCAAAGTTATAGTCATCACGACCCCTGACAGCATCATCAGCATCAAGAGCACTTTCGAACTGCACAACCACAAAATGAGTAAGTAAAATAGATCAGAATCATTTAGTTTCAAGAAATTATTATGAATTCTTACCTCCACAAAACAATAACCAGGGGAGCGAGGTGGATTCTTCAATTCAATGTCCACTATGCGACCATACTGCAAACGGAAAATTTAAGCTTCAAAAGGCTGTTATATATAACCTATAAAAAAGACAACATCGTTCCATTTTCAACGACAAGGATTAGAATGATTAAAATAGAAAAATATAAGTGACTAGGAACTAATTATGCAAGATCAGACACAGGCTACCTTAAGGATAACTTTTTCCAACATACGATAATCACATCATGTTCTCTGGTAAAAAAAAGTTTGTGTATGTCAAGTATGCAAAGAAAATATATTAGTAACTTCTGTGTATGTAAACTTGGTGATGTGAAACAACGTGCGTGTATTCAGGAGATCACCAATTTAATTGAAATTACGCAATGTTTCACCAACTAAATCACGATCGTGTAGGAAATAGATTCACAATTTCTTAATATTGAATTAAATTGCAAGCGTAGTTCTAAAGACCAGTTGAAACTTGCTGAAATTAAATGCAATTCAAGTTATGATGGTATTGTTCGAATCTCAATATCAAAATTCAGTAAAATATATAGTCGACAGATCACACATCTCACCAATTGTAAGTGGAACAGCAGATAATTGATAATAATTCAGAGATGTAATTCAATTGATGAACCCAACAATATTCTAATAGTTAAAATTGAAAATTACCTTATGGGATCCATGGTTTTAATTTGCTGAATTACCATCGTTGTGCAGGTTAATCAGATCTGGTGCAGAGGAACTCGGCTAGAAGGAGGGCATCGCGGGGAAGAACTGTGGCGTCGTCGAGGCGGTGTTGAAGGACCAGCGAGAGGGGGGGGGGGGGGGGGCCTGGCGTCTGTCGCTGCTGTGGAGGCGGCGGTAGCGGCGATTCTGAAACTCGGGTGGGGCGGCGGCGCTTGTCGTCGGAGATGGGGGAGAACGGGGGTGAGGCGGGGCTGCTCGGCGTCGAGGGAGGAAGGCGTCGGGGCTGGTGGGGTCTCGGCTGGAAGGCGGCGGCGGCGGTTGACTTTCGTCGCTGACGAGGAGGGGCGACGGGTGTTGGGGCCGCGTGCGGGTGGAGGAAAGGAAGGGGTGGCGCTGCTTGGGGAAGAGAAGAGGATGGGGAGTTGGGGCTGACGGCTGTGAGGGGGAAGGGGAATTAGAACTAGGGTTTTTTTTTTTCCTTTTGTAACGAGTGATGTGGATGTATTTGTGGGGGGAATATTGAATGGTTGGATTTGAATGGAAAAGAGGATAAGAAACTAGGTTTCACACACCTAGATTTAATACTTGGGTTTCATACATCA
The DNA here is from genome assembly GCA_022839385.1 of Asparagus kiusianus. Taxonomy (NCBI): domain Eukaryota; kingdom Viridiplantae; phylum Streptophyta; class Magnoliopsida; order Asparagales; family Asparagaceae; genus Asparagus; species Asparagus kiusianus. Next base: position 541,896 of record BQKN01001062.1, read on the forward strand.
AATACTTAGAAAAGAATTTTCATTACTTGGAGAAAACTCAAATATTTTTTTTATCAATAATTCATTTCTTTGATTACAAATTAACCCGCCTTTAAATAGGCTTACAAAAAGGACTCATCACTCTCCACATCCGATGTGGGACCAAAAACAATGCTCTTATTAAACAAAACTAAACTACACCTCTTATTAAAAAGAAAACAACTGAAAATACAGACTCGATTCCATCTAACTAAAACCACATAGCAGGGATCTGATGCAAAGCTGAAATACGGCGTCTCCTGCGCTGATAAACATGTTGAAAATCTCGTGCACGTGCCTAGATATCTGCATCATTCTTCCCAGGTGGAAGAGAACTCGACCCCGTCGAGTCAGGGGTAGAAAAACTATCATATCGCTCCAGAAAGTCCGGATCAATGCGATGTAAATCACTGCGATCGAGCCACGTATCCTCAGCAGGTGATTTTCCCTTCCAACGAATTAGATATCGTCGGGTTCCACCATCTCCAGTAGAGATAATTTCATCATCTAAAATGTTATCAATTGTGTCTGCTGTATTGGGATAAATATCTGGGAGTGGGGGAAGTGAGGGGCTCTCAAAAGAAAGGTCAGGGGAAGGCTCATCAACCAATGGGTTGCTGGGGTTAAAATCAGGACCCTTATAATCTACCAAATCCTCGACATTGAAAGTAGAACTGATACCAAAATCTTCAAGGAGATCTATAACATAAGCATTGACATTTAATTTCTTTAAGATTTTAAAAGGTCCAGCACTACGAGCATGCAATTTTTTTACAGTTCCTGGAGGAAACCGCTCCGGACGAATCCGAACCATCACAAGATCATCAATATTAAAAGTTTTAAATCTCTTTCTTACATCAGCTTGTAATTTATAGTTAACATTACTCTTTTCAATTTTATCGCTGATCTCCTTGTGTAGTTCGTGCATATGGGATGCAAATGCAGATGCAGACTCAGATAACCTATAGTGATTGGTCATGGGAATGAGGTCAATGGGTTGTCTAGGCCTATAACCATACACTACTTCATGTGGACTCTTACCAATTGTCCTATTAACAGATGAATTATATGCAAACTCAGCGATGGACAATTTCAGATCCCAGTTCCCAACATGCTCACCAACTAGAGTACGCAAGAGATTTCCTAGACTCCGATTGATAACTTAAGTCTGGCCGTCAGTTTGAGGATGAAAAGCAGTGGAGAATTTAAGCTTCGTACCTAATTTATGCCAAAGAGTTTTCTAAAAGTAACTAGTGAACTTCACATCTCTATCAGACACAATAGTCTTTGGCAGACCATGCAATTTGACAATGCCATCAAAAAAGATTTGGGCCACTCTCGAGGCATCAGACGTCATAGAACAAGGTAGAAAATGAGCCATCTTGGAAAATCGGTCAACCACAACAAAGATTGAATCGTGTTTCCTGAGGGTTTTCGGGAGACCTAACACGAAATCCGTGCTAAGATCTTGCCATGGACAATCAGGGACCGGTAGGGGGGTGTACAAGCCAGTGTTCTGTTTTCGTTGTTTGGCTAACTGGCGGACATGACATCTCCCAACGCACTTGGTAACATCGCGCTTCAAACTGGGCCAATAGAATCGATATTCTACAGCCTCAATGGTCTTTTCATTTCCAAAGTGCCCAGCTAAGCCGCTAGCATGCAATTCCCACACAAGAAATTCTCGCAAAGAAGTCTGTGGAATGCACAATCTACGGCCTAGAAATAAGAATCCATCTTGAAGGGTATAGCTGTTAATTTCCCGAGTCGTTCCGTCAATCAACATTGCATACATCTCACCGAAGTCGGTACACGACTCATAGTCCGTCTTAAGCCTCTCAAATCCAACAACAGTTGTGGATAATTTTGTCATGACATAGATTCGTCGACTGAGAGCATCAGCAGCTTTGTTGTCAACTCCCGCTTTATGTCGCAAGGTGAAGGTGTAATCCTGAAGAAATTCAACCCAACGTGCATGACGGGAATTCAACTTTTTCTGGGAATAAATATATCGAAGGGATTCATGATCTGAGTATATGACAAATTCTTGCAGCAACAGGTAATGGCGCCAATGACGAAGTGATTGAATTACAGCATAAAATTCTTTGTCATAGGTAGAGTATCGCAGACGTGTATCATTCAACTTCTCACTGAAATATGCGATTCGGTAACCTTCCTGAGAGAGAACTCCACCTATGCCAACTCTAGAAGCATCGCATGCAACTTCAAAGACTTTGTTAAAATCGGGCAAGCACATAACAGGGGCATTAACCATTCTCTCCTTGATTTCTAAAAATGCCTTGGTGGCTTCGCGTGACCACTCAAATTCGCCTTTCTTCAAACAGTCAGTGATTGGAGCCATGATTGTGCTAAATCCCTTGATAAACCAATGGTAAAAGGTAGCAAGCCCGTGAAAGCTTCTCACATCACGGATGTTCTTGGGCTCAGGCCAATCATTTATCGCTTTGACCTTTTCAGGATACGCAGATACTCCTTTAACAGAGACTACAAACCCTAAGAATTGAACCTGTGTGGTAAGAAAAGTACACTTCTTTGGATTCGCATACAATTCTTCCTTTCTTAGTATAGAGCAAACTTGTCGCAAATGGTTAAGATGTTGCTCTCGAGATTGACTGTAAATGAGGATGTTGTCAAAGTAGACTACCAAAAATTTACCCATGAACGGACGTAGTACTTGCGTCATCACTCGCATGAAAGTACTCGGAGCATTGGTCAATCCGAAAGGCATGACCATCCATTCGTACAACACATCCTTCATTTTGAAGGCGGTCTTTCATTCATCTCCAGGACGAATGCGGATTTGGTGATAACCACTCTTTAAATCGATCTTTGAAAAGATAGTAGCGCCAGACATCATATCCAACATATCATCCAAATATGGGATTGGAAAACGATATTTCACTGTTATCTTATTGATGGCATGGCTATCCACGCACATACGCCATGATCCATCTTTCTTTGGCGTCAGCAACACAGGAACCGCGCAAGGACTCATGCTCTCTTGGATAAATCCTTTTTGTAACAACTCATCAACTTGCTTCTTGAGTTTAGCATGTTCAGTAGGATTCATCCTATAATGCGGCAAGTTAGGAAGACTCGCTCCAGGGACCAAATCAAGAGCGTGTTGAATGTTACGCATCAGTGGTAACTTGTCGGGGAGATCTTCAGGGAAAACATCAGCAAATTCCGTGATCACCGGAGTGACTTCAGGAGGAAGAGGGTTGCTAGATTCCTTAGTGACCTCCCTGGCTGTAAGTATCATGACTGGGACTCGTCACCATATTGGTTCTGATTTCTTCATTAACTACATACATATCTCTCTGCTTCAATTGAACTAGCTCTAACTGCTTGTCGAAGAAATAAACAAATTTTTTCCAAATAAGTGATATTCGTTGCTCCTACGAAAATATAAAGTCATTACTATCCTTTGCTGCCATTCCCCGATGATAATCTCTATGCTGAATACATTTAACCTCTGGTTTGGTATTGAATCGACGTTAAGAAATCTTCACATATTCTTTTAATTTATAGGCTGCACATGAATCTAGTATGCCCTGAAATTATAATGCTCTTCGTGTCTGACGCCTTTCTTATTTTACAGAGCCAAGTCTCCTGCTCTGTAGCTCTATCAACAACTGGTTATGGTGATGGTGTAATCATTAATATTTCCTCTTTAATAGGCATAACTGGTACAACTGATGATGGAACTCCTGAAAGTGGTACTGTTGGTGGAAACGGATACACCTCTTGCTCTTCGAGTATTACAAAATCTGGCTGTAAATGATGTCATGAAGTCAATCAAATACTATGGAGCCTGCTGCGGCTCGGGGCTCTGCTTGCCCATCTCTCCAAGTACGAGTTTACCTCGACCACGTCCTCGTCCCGATAATCATAATATCAAGAGGAGAAATTAATTTTTAACAGTAAATGAGATCACAATTATATATATATATATATATATATATATATATATATAAAACGTATTACAATATGTATTCAGGTAATTACTTTTCAATCAAAATAAGATAGTTATAAAAAAATTTGAAATTTTCGAACATACGTATATAACGTCCTCACTCATTCTAGGAATTCCTAATAGACTCTATACATGAATCTTAAGAAACTCTATTTTAACTCCACGACTTGACACAGGATGATCCTAAAAATACTGGAACTAGAGCTCTGATACGAACTGTGACGTCCCTGGTTTCAACAAGGTTGCAGTCCAAGGTGAAACCAAGAATGTCAAACCTATCATGTACTACACCGAGCAATAACATGTTTCACCATCACAATTACTATCTATCTAGTAGAATCAATAACATGTGTGTTCGCGGAAAAAATCGTATCTTTCTTCACTGATTCCATTGCTATCTTGAATAACAGTTTATCGGTTACAAAGATCCGGTCTTTTTATAAGATCCGGTTACAACGAAAATCAAATAAAAGAAAAGAAAAATTACAACTTTTCTCCTTGTTTGTCGAACAAATCACGAGATCCTGTTTTACGGTCACTCGCTTGCGTGGGTTCTTCGCCTGCGCCGGGGTTTATCCGTGGACCACCGCGCGATCTAGATCCGGTCGGATCTACGCAGTATGACGGGTATTATTTCGCTAAGGAAATAATAGCCGGGGGGATTAGTTCACCAAGGAAATAATCGCCCGATTCTCGGGATCAAAGACTAAGCTTTGGTCCGGATGATGACTGCGTAGATCTAAGATCCGGTCCCCCTCGAACTCTTGCCTTATTTGGCATTGACGATCGCCGAGCACCGGATCTGGAAGAGCGAGTCCTCAAAGTCCCAAAGCTTCGATCTTTTTCAGTTCTGAGCCTTGAATCCAGCAGAGCTTCGCCTCTAAAATTTCCAACCCTCAACAAATGAACCAACCCTCTCTATTTATAGCCTCTCGTCACTGTGCCCGGGCACAGGTGGCCGAACCACCTAGCCACCATGAGGTGGCTCGGCCACCGAGCCACCTCAAGGTGGCTCGGTTTCGGCCGAGCCTCTCTTGGTGTTGGTTTCTCTCGCCGTTTTCCGTTTTCCGGTTCTGTGGTTGATTTATTCGGACTTGATTCGTTGACCTGATTTGGCAGTAAATCCGGTTCCTGATTTGGCAGTAAATCCACTTTTGAATTTGAGTCTGAAACTTATCTTAATTCGATCGTGATTCATTCGAGTCCGCTCTTGGTTGGATGACTCGTTGATTCCTCAACCCGTTAGCTTGATTCCGCACACGAGTGGATTTATTCCGTTGTTTGCGTGCGGTTCGTTAGCCTCGTAGCCTCGTTAATCCGTTTCGTCGTGTATCACTTGGCTTCGGTGTTGTGGACTAACGATCGTGTTTGCATACGTCGCCCGATGGTTGGTTTGTCGAATTGACGTCGTCGAGCTGCGTTAAAGGACCTATAGGTAGTTTTATACGGCTATGGATACCCCCTCTAAAGTATTTCAGCCTCGTTCTTTTATAGAAGAGTCTGAAATACTTTGGATATGATTGTCCCATCCTTCAATTGGTTACGACGGGATATTCGGAATGACTTCTATTCTTGATTCCTTCAGTCCTCCAGGCTATTCGGTGCTTTGTTGAATGTCTGTAAGGGTTCCGGTGCTGCATTTATTGTCTAACCGTTTGTCAGAATTTTGAACTTGAAGTCGATCCTCGATTTCCTGACTTTTTAGCTCAAGCTTGATGTTTCAACATAGAACTGACCATCGATTGTCGGTGTTGAATATTCATTTACACTGCGTTGTCCGGCGTTTGAGCTTCCTTGTGACGCGTTATCCGGCGTTCGACACAGTTTATACTCGTACGTCTTCTGGAGTATACACAGTTTAAGCTCTTAAGGAATTGGAGCGTGGCAGATACTTGAGTCACGAGACCAATCCATAGAATTGATGCGTCAATGACTCGTATTCATAGAATTTTTGGCAAATTCTCAGCCATCAACGGGTTTGATGAGCCTTTACCGACTACCGTTTGAGTCGGGCTAGCATGCGGATTGTTTTAGTCCGTTCCACATGTGACGTTAAGCTAAAAGAGTTAACCCTTTTAGTGCTACGATATTGAATACGTAGACTTCGTCTTTCTTCTGTGAAAAGACTAAACAGCAACGTGTATGAGACGTTGACTTAGGATTTTTGGCAAATCCTCAGCCTTCAACGGATTTGACGTGCTCTTACCGACTACCGTTTGAGTCGGGCTTATATGCGGATTGTTTTAGCCCGTTCCGCATGTGACGTTGTGCTAAAGGAATGAACTCCCTTAGACTTTGTGCTATGATGTTGAATACATAGGCTTTACCATTTGTTACGGGAATAGGCTACCCGGCGACGCGTGTTAGGCGTTGACTTTAGGATTTTTGGCTAACCCTAGCCTTCAACGGATTTGATTAGCCTTTACCGACTACCGTTTGAGTCGGGCTAGCATGCGGATTGTCTAAATCCGTTCCGCATGTGACATTGTTCTAACGGAATGAACTCCCTTAGACTCTTTGCTACGACTTTGAATACGTAGACTTCGCCATTGTTACGGGAATAGGCTACCCGGCAACGTGTATTAGACGCTGACTTATCCTTAATTAGGTTTCAGGATAAGATACCCCAGAATCGAACTCTGATGTCTTTTTTTGCAGAGAAAAACTAAACCGGCGACGTGTGTTAGGCGTCGGCATATCCTTTCTTAGGATTCAGGATGAAATTCCCCATGCTTGTAAGGCGTGGATTTTGGCGTTATTAATAACAACCTGCCACAATGTTGAATATGTGGGCGAGTGTTCTTTTTAACGGTTAAGAACTAACCGATGGCGCGTGTTAGGCGCAGACTTATCCCTGCTTAGGTTTCAGGATAAAATACCCCAGAATCGACCTCTGGTGTCTTTTTCTACGGGGAAAGACTAAACTAGCAGCGCGTGTTAGGCGCAGACTTATCCCTGCTTAGGATTCGGGATAAACTTCCTAGGATGAATCCTAAATTCTTGGAAAAGGATTAGTGTGGGAAGGAAGAATTTTATATTCTATTCCCCGAACAAGGAAGGAAGAATTTTATATTCTATTCCTTAATTCTGGAAAGGAAGAATTTTATATTCTATTTTTAGTGCAAGAAAGAAACTAGAAGTGGGATCTCCACTCCGAGAATCCGGAAGATCTAAATAAGTTTACCTTTTATAGGATTGGTTATCTAGATGAGTTTTTCGTTTATCGAAATGAAATTTCAACTTTGGTTATAACCATGAAGAGGTTTAACCAAAGAGAAAGGAGGGGAGTTCTTTCGTTTGTCGAAAGGAAACTCTGAATTGAAAGTGGACCTCTTGTTCATGGGAAGAATCAAGAGGGGAATTTATTGGTGGTTTAGACTAGAAAGACAGTTTTGGTGGACTCACTGTCAATTAAATTGATCAGTGAGGGATTTTGGTGATAAGAAATAATTTCGGCTTATCCTCTAGAATATTAAGTGGAATATTCTTCGAGGAACTTCCCGATAAATGGGTTATCCTGAATGTACTAGGGATAGTACTTTTTCAGGAACTTCCCATTTATTGGCATTAATTGCCTGACGTCCTCTAGAGAAATGAGGTGATATGCGCCGTTTGAGTAGACCGTGTCTATCACAAACGGTCCTTCCCATTTGGGTTCAAATTTACCCTTCTTCTTGGAATTGAGGATTATCGGTCGGCGAGCAGCGAGGACCAGATCTCCTTCCTTGAAGCTTCTTTGTCGGACTCTTTTGTTAAACGCCCTAGATATTCTGGCTTGATAAAACTCGATGTGTTGTTGAGCTTCCAAGTGTCTTTCATCCAACATTTCGAGCTCTTCGAGACGTTTCTGATGTTGCTCTTCCGTCGTCATATCCGTTGCGAGAGCGATCCGAAGGGATGGGATTTGAATCTCCAAAGGCAGCACAGCTTCACATCCGTACACCAACGAATATGGGGTGGCTCTTGTAGGTGTGCGTATGGTGGTACGATAAGCCCAGAGTGCTTCGCCAAGTTTATCGTCCCAATCTCGTTTATTGGTCTTCACGAGCTTTGACAGGATCTTGATGATCGTCTTGTTAAAAGCCTCAGCTAACCCGTTCGCAGCGGGATAATAAGCTATTGACGAAACATCTTGAATCTTGAACTTGTCACAGAACCTGACAAAAGCATTGCTTATGAACTGTGGACCGTTGTCATGAATGATCCGTCTCGGCACGCCGTGTCGGTATATGACATGATGCTTGATGAAATTGATGACGTTGTTTGTCTTCACTTCTTTAAGCAGAATTGCTTCAGCCCACTTTGAAAAGTAATCCGTGATTGTGAGAATAAATCGATCACCTTTGACTGACGGGGGAAAAATAGGACCGACAATATCCATACCCCATATTTCGAATGGCCAGGATGTGGTTGACGTGTGTAACCGCTCCGGTGGTTGGTGCATATAATTTGCATGCACTTGACAGGCGTGACATCCTCGGGCGTATTCGATTGCATCACGAACCATTGTTGGCCAAAAATATCCCATTCTTCTGATGCGATCATATAGTTTGGGACCAGGCTGATGCGCCCCGCATTCTCCTTCGTGTGCTTCCTTAAGAACTTCTTCTGCTTCTTCGTTCGAAAGGCATCGGAGTAGCAAGTCATCATACCCTCGACGGTATAATGTATGGGTCTTGATATTATAGAAGAACCTTGGTGCTCTTCGACGGATTGATTCCCTTTCTTTTACATCCTCTGGCAGAATACCATATTGACGTAGTCAATGATGGGAAAACGCCAATCTAGGGACTCAGACCCGATTTGAGTTGAGTTCACCTCCTTGGTGTTTATGTTTCTGTCATCTTCTTCTTCGATATCCATATTGTATATGGGTATACAGTGTTGATGTGATCTTACTGTGACTAGCAGTTCAGTTTCGGGCGGCTGCGCGAGTGATACTGCTAGTGCTGCCAGTGCATCCGCATAAGCGTTCTGGAGACGAGCGATGTATTCGATAAAGAACTCTTCGAAAGAATCTGCCATTTTGACAGCCTCCTGGTGGTATTATGGGATCAGGTCTTGGTTCCTGACTTCATACTCTCCACGGACTTGGTTGACTATCAATTGAGAATCTCCAAAAGCTTCGAGATATTCGACCCCCAGCTCCTTGGCGAAACTGAGTCCAATGAGGAGCGCGTTGTATTCGGCTACGTTATTGGAGCATGGACCAGTCAGTGAATAAGCCTTAGGCATCACATGTTTCCCTGGGGAAACTAATACAACTCCAACTCCGGAGGAGACTTTAGAACATCCAGGGGTTATTGCCATATTAGCTGCTCTTGAAGCACCATCAAAGTACAATTGCCATACTTGTTGATGCGACGTGGTGTTAACCTCGTGGGTTTCATCCGACAAATCATCATATACTTCTGCCGTATCCATTGTTGGGCTTACCGCCAAAAGGTCACAAATTGCTTGTCCTTTGACCGACTTCTGCTGTTTGAAGTGCAAATCATACTGGGACAAGAGAAGGGCCCACTTCGCTAACCGCCAATTCATCGAACCCGGTTGCGTCATAAATACCCGTACTGGATTAACGTTAGAGACAACGTAAATCGTCTGTCCGACCAGGTAATGCCGCATCTTTTGTACTGCGAATACCAATGCGAGGCATTCTTTCTTAATCATCTGATAATCATATTTTTATTACAATTTTATATCCTCATTATTTATTTTATATGAATAAATATACCACTAATAATTATTTTTATCTTTTAATTGCAGGTTAATGAAGAATAAAGCCCAAAAATCCCATCTCTCAACAAAATCTCATGAATTAAATGAAGAACACAAGCAAGAGCTAAAAATCTCAAGCCCAGAATCAAGCCGAGTAGCTTGTAGAAGCCGGAGAAAATAAAAAAATCAAATATGAAAACAAAATATATTCAAGATGGTTGGCCGCAAAGAAATGACGATATCTCCCAATCCGGAAGGCGGAATTTAACATATAATATATGAAAATCGCCTATCTCGACGAGACGAAGCCATCTGTGGAGGCAGATTTTTCATTGGACATCTATGCCGGTATCGATGCCAGCATCGATGCTGGTATCGATGGCTACGATTCAGTTACAGATCAATGGCTGATTTTTGATGGTTTTGGATAAGGATTCAATTCAAGGGCTCTTATTCATTGATGTTTACTATAAATAAGGGTAGAGAGTGAGGGGTTAGAGGTGTGAAAATTTTTGTAACTCCTTTTGGAGAGGAGGGCTATTCTTAATTGAGAAGGCCTTCCAAAATTGTAACTTTTTGTTGCAATTAATAATAATAATTTTTTCACCACTTTAAATTTTTCTCTTCTTCTCTTTGTTGGATGATGAAGATGAAGATGAAGATGGAGAATTATTTGAAGGTTTGCATTTATTTTCTTTTTCTCTTTTATTGCTTATTAGTTTAGATTTATTTCTATGCTTGTAATTAGATTTTATTTTATTGTTAAATAGCCAAGAGGCTAGAACCCTCTTACCTTAGATTTATTTCATGCTTATAGAGTAGATTTATTTTCTTGCATTTAATTCTTGCAATTTTATTTTGTAGTTTATATTTTGCAATTTATTTTGTAGTTAGATTTTAATTTCTTACACTATTCACCTTGAGGCTAGAACCCTCTTGGATTTAGTTTTTCTTTTTGTTTATTTTTATTTTGTTTGATTCGCCTTTAGGCTAGAACCCTCTAGGGAATCACCCTTTTCTAAGAAGTGGGTTCAATTTTAGATTACCCATATCTAGAATTGAATCCACCATCTTTAATTTCTTGCATTTTCTTTTATTCTAGAATTTTGTTCTTCATTCTTGATTTTTTATTTGTTTCTTGATTTTATTCATTTTTCCTTCTCACCTTATTACTCATTCTTTTTCAAATCCACTCTCACTTACACTTTGCACCTATTTACACACCATTTTCACTATCTCAATCTCTTCACAATCACATTCACTCATTAATCTTATTTGTCACGCACACAACATAAGAACCGATTTCATATTTTCTCCTACAAAATACCTTCCTCGTGGGATCGATATCTTAAATACTATAACTTGACACGGTTGTGCACTTGCAACCTTTTTGGTATATGTTTATGCCGCATCATCATCGGATATCGGGACTCGGTGCCTACCAAAGTCCGACTTAAGTAATAAACTGCATGTTCGTGACCATTATCATCGTCTTGTGCTAATAAAGCACTTATCGAATGGTTCATCGCCTTGATGTATATCAAGAATGGTTTACCTGATTTTGGTGCGACAAGAACAGGAGGGTTCGTCAGATATGTCTTGATATCTTCGAGTGCTTTTTGGCAGGCGTCGTCCCAAATAAATGACACACCTTTCGTGTTTAGCTTAGAGAAAGGTTGACACTTCCCAGAGAGATTTGAGATGAACCGCCGGCTGTAAGCTAAACGCCCTTGCAATCCTCTGAGTTCTCTTAGATTTCTTGGGGGTTGTAATTCATGTATCGCTTTCACCTTGTCAGGGTCGATATGTATACCTTTAGTGGTGACGACGAACCCAAGGAATTTTCCGCTAGACATTCCAAGGAAGGATTTAGTGGGGTTCATCTTCAATTGATGACTCCGCATGAGATCGAACATCGTCTTCAAGTCCTTGATGTGATCTTCTTTGTTGCGGCTTTTTACAACCAAATCATCAACGTAGCACTCGACCGTTTTCCTGAGGTGCTTTTGGAAAATCTTCATCATCGCTCGTTGGTATGTGGCGCCTGCGTTCTTTAGACCGAAAGGCATCACCGTGTAGCAAAAGACACCGAGGGGTGTTCTGAACGCTGTATGCTTCTCATCATCCGGATGCATCTTGATTTGGTTATATCCTGAAAAGCCATCCATAAAAGACATTCTCTAAAATCCACACGTATTGTCGATGATGACGTCCGTGATTGGGAGAGGAAAGTCGTCTTTCGGACATGCCGCATTCAGGTCCCTGAAGTCGATGCATATCCTGATTTTACCATTTTTCTTCATGACTGGGATAATATTGGCTAGCCAGTCTGGATGCTCCTCCTCTCGGATAAATCCTGAGTCGATCAATTTCTTAACCTCTGCATCAATGGCTTCTATAATCTGCGGACGAAACCATCTCTGCTGTTGTTTGACAGGTTTGGCATCCGACTTGATATCGAGGCGATGCATTACCACATTGGGGTCGAGCCCTGGCATGTCCTTATAGTTCCAAGCGAAGACGTCGATATATTCCCTGATGAGCGCAATTAATTCCTCTTTCTCATTTGGGGGAAGACTATCGCTGATGAATATGGGCTTTGGGTTGGTCTCATCGCCCATATTAATTTGGACTATTTTATCCTCAGTGGGGGGTTCCCTCTGTTCAAACCTATCTCCGTACTGCATGTTTAGGTGATGAACCCATGGGTCTTCCCACGTTGGCATTTGATCGTCGTCCTCCATTGTAGATGGATCAGCTGTAGTCATATTCGACATTAGGCTTTTAAATACTCCCCCCAAGCTTGTATCGGAGTCCCATTCCGAGGAATCTGACGAGTACCCATCCTTGTATTACTTAGATGGTTGGTCATTGATTAACCAGCAACACTCATCTTCTGAAGAAGAGACATAACCCAGTCCTCGTCTGAACTTATAATAATCGTTCGGTTTCCCTTTTGGCACATACGCCGCTTTGGCTGGAATTCGGGCACCTCGATCGAAATATAAACCTTCTCCGAGTGCGAAATCATATCCCTGCTTTTTCATGAGCTTGCGCGCTTCCGGACTATATTTAGATAAATGTCGACCAGGTTTGTCTTCATCCTCATCTTCTCTTAGGAAATGATCTGGTAATGAAAAATTCTCTCCTTTACCGTAAATCACTTTTTTCGCCTCCTGTTTTGGCAGGAACAATCAGGGTTGTTCCAAAAGAATGCTGGAGGTGTTTCTTTGTTACATAAGACGATCGGAGTGGTGTATACAAATCGGGATTATCATGCAATCCCTTTATCACATCATCAAGCGACAGCGAGTACTCTAAATCATCTTTTATTTTAATATTGGCAAGTTGTCAGTTACAACTGCCATCTGAAAATTGTTCATCGTCAAGATTGATTACAAAGGGTACAATGTCTTTTAAAACAAACCTCCATTGTAATCGAATCCTGCTTCGGAATCAGCTTCTTCTCCGCTGTCCGTGCCCTGGACCGATGGTTCCGTATCGGATTCGTTACCATAAAGGAGAGAATTAGTGAAATAATTCTCAAACTCTTTAAATGGTTGCTTATCCGCGACCACCGTCCTGACCCTTCCATCAGTGTCGAGATACTTCAGGCACTGATGTAGGGTGGAGGGAACTATAACGTTACTATAGATCCAAGGCCGACCCAGTAGTAAGTTATATGATGTCTCAGCATCAATCACGTAACACGTGACCTCCGTCTTCAGATCACCCATTTGACATTTTATCCTGATCTTTCCCAAAGGCCTTGACCCGCTGGTGTTGAATCCGTAGATAACGGTGCCTGTAGACGCCAATTTACTGACTGGAATGCCGATGCTATGCATCAAGCGAAGCGGCATAATACTCACAGTGGAACCCGTATCCACTTGGATTCGGTTGACTTCGCTGGAGCCAATGTACCCGATGAAATATAGGGGTCGATCATGGTTCAAATTCCTCGTCTGCATATCCTCTTTGGTGAAGGTAATGCAGGGAATGTTCTTAGCCGCTATATTGCATTGTTGAGCTAACAGTTCTGGCTCTTCAGGTACCGGCTTGATCCGAGTGAGGAACGCTTCCGAATCGGCCAAGGCTTCTCGTAAGGCTTCCCTGGTCTCCTTAGACAACCACATCAACTCATACAATGTTATCCACGTTGGAATATTAGCTAGTTGAGCCATAATATCGAAGATGCGCGGAGTGTTCGAGCTCTCCGGTTTATCTCTTCCAATCGGACGATTGAAACGAGACTGCTTCGGATTCTGAACCTCCTGGGGTCTCTTTTCTTTCTGCTTATCTACCGGCTGTCGTCGAGCATCTTCAACCGGTTTAGGAACTGCAATCACCCCCAGCTCCGTGAGAGTTTTGGCTGGTCCCCGTTTAGTCATCCCCCGCTCAGCTAACTGATCACTAGGTGACGGATAGTTGAAGTGGTACTGGTTTTCGCTTCTGGTAGCAAAGACTTCTTGTTCTTCTTCGGAGAGCGGGAAGGTAGGAGCTTCATCACCATCCTCTTCGAAGATTGCAGAAGTAGCATTGCAGGACTTGCCTTTACCCTTCTTGGTCGAGGTAGTCGCCCACTGATCATCTTCAATAAGATCCGGATGAACCCAGAGGATTTCATCGTTCGGGGCTATGTGTGGCACAAGTCCCTTTTGGCGCTGTACATATGGATCATCATTCACCGTCTTCATTCCTACCTTGGTGACGCGTTTTGGCTCAAACCATGTTGTAGGCACCGATCCAAAGCTGATTGACACTGCATTTGCTCCCACATTCTTGGCAGGCTTCGGGGTTATGACCCCTACGTCAATTAACGCCTGGATTTTATCTTTGAGGTGGTAGCATGACTTCGTAGGGTGGTGGACCGCTCTATGGTATGCGTAATACTTCGGATCCGTCACTTTGCTAGCCCCCTCTTGATCCACGATCGCCGGCAGCTGGATTTTGTTATTCTCCAACAAATACTTGAAGATGCCGGGCACCTCGTCATCTTTGAAGGAGTACACTTTAGGAAACCTTGGCTCCGAAGATTTCTGCTTTTGTGGCCGTTGTTGCCAATGCGGCTGCGATTGTTGTGGCACTCGCTGATACGGCTATTGCTGAGGTTACGGTTGGAAAGTTTGATTAGCATCAACTGCATTAGCATGTGCCTTACCCTTCCCTTTTGGGACGAAGTTCTGTTTCAGAGGATTTGTCGCCGGTTGGCCTCTCTCCGCCTTCTTTCTTCTGAGGAATCGCTCAGCTTGCTCCCCTCGGACCTTCATATCCTTCCATGTTTTGGATGGAGCTGTCCCCATTGCTTCCAACACATCCAACGAAAGATTGTTGTGGCAGGTCTGGAGAATGAACTCCTCAGTGATCGAGTCCCGGCAATTCATCGCCTTGTTCCGGAACCTTTTGACGAATGTGTCGACTAACTCCCCGTCTTTCTGTTTCTCGTCCAGCAACGACCCGATAGATATCTCGGTGTCGTCATCGAAGAAATTGGCAATGAACTTAGTCTCCATATCGTTCCAGCTATTCACACTACCTGGCTTGAGGCGGCGATACCAATTGAAGGCGGCTCCGCGAAGAGTGCCAATGAAGGACCGTACCATCAGAGGCTCATTGCCCGAGATAACCCCCAGATGTGATTTGAAGTAAATCAAATGCTGGGTGGGTGAACCCTTCCCATCAAACGGCGTGAAGTTAATTAAATTAAACTTCGCCGGATATGGTATTGATTCCCATTCTCTCGGGTATGGACAAGGAATGCCCGTTTTCTTCACCTCTTGAGCAGAAATCAACGTATTGATCTTGTTCTCGAGGTTTTTGATTTTCAAACTTTCACCTGTGTTTTCGTTAGCACGATTCTGAGGTGGAAGTGTGGCATTGCGACTAGCATCCTCATTACCACCCCCTGCATTGACGGGATGATTATTGGCATTGTGAGCTTCATCCGTATCCGTGTGCTCATCTTCCTGAATGACCTGGTTACGGCGGCTTGGTTCGCCTTGCTGGTTCGTCAGTGCCTGGATTTGTTGCTCATGCATTTCTCTCATATTCTACATGGCCATCTGCATTTCGAACCTGAAGCTCTCCTGTTGTTTGGCCATGGCTTCTTCGAGCATCTTGGCCACTTGTTCCGCGCTTATCATGAATGACTCGCGGGGTTGTCCTTCGCTGGATACAGTATTGTCAGATGCAACTACCGAGCCGGCATCTGATTCTTTATCTCCTGAAGGTAATCTTGTCCGAACCCTACCATATGTTGCACGAATGATAGCTCCGGACTGCAGACGAGTTACGCGTCGGGGCACCTCTGGAATCGCTTCGGGATTGTCCTGAGCCGATGTTCCCTTGCTGATCATATTGATGGTGACCCTCGGAAATTCTCCATCACCGATCACCGTTCTTCTTCGTCGGAAATGCCTGTGCCTTGGTTTTGGCATTTCAGCAGCGAGTCTTTTGAAAACCGAAATCCTCTCGGGGACTATCTTAGCGCAGTTGTACTCAGACAATACTGCCCGAATGAGCTTTGAACAAGGACATTGAGTTGTCAATTCTCGGGGACTCCTTTTCCTTGTTTTACTCGTATCCCCAACACGATAGTACAACTCATCGGTTTGCAGGTCGGAGTAACCTATCGTGTGTTGGCACAATTTCTCAGGTATAACGCCATCGTCATCGGACGACAACGTTTCCTTCTGAGGGTGAATTTCCTTCTTCGGGCTTTCAAGAATCACGCGTCTCGAAACACGCCTTTGTGGGCGTGAACTCTCAACGGGCTCCTGAACTTCAACGCGCAAAGTGGTGCGCTTGGGTGTCATGCACTCCTTGTCATGTTGAGGGTGGCGGCGACTCCCAACATGTTGATTCGTTCGGGGCTTCTTTAGTGGGCCCAAACGTTCTGGGACTGGAGCTTTGCTTCGCTCCTTGGGAAGTGGACCGAGGCGCTCCAAGGCTGACTTCCTTCTTTGGGATGGTCCTGTGGGATCTCCCGGAGCAGTTGTGGAAATCATCGGCGATTTGAGTTGGTTCGCCGGAGGTTGGGCTTTTGAAGGCTGCAGTGGTTGCTCCTTAGTCTGAATCACCGCTTCAGACTTCGGCCTCCAAACTTTGCGGGTTAATGGCGGCTTCTTGGCCACTTCCCTCTGCAGTCTTCTACGGGATTCTTGGATTTGAACCCGTGCCTGCGCTGACAGTGCGCGGCGCTTGCAAATGCGCTCCTCGAGTGTTGAACGATTCCGTTTGACACGGACCCATTCGTTCGTTGGCGGCTTGGAGGAGCTACCATTCATTGATTGTTGAGGCTGTTTGCCTCTCTTGTTCTTCAAATCCGCATTGTAACGGATCCCGTCAACGGACTCTATTGCCTTTGCGAATTGTTTCACAAGGCGTTGACGTTGCCTTTGGCGGGCTCTCTTAGAGAGAGTCACCATGCCTTCAATGGCGGATTTGACCTGCTTGGAGGCCGGTGGAACTTCACCCGATGCAACTTCGGCACCAGCTAGGGTGAGTTCTGTGTTGGTATTCTCCATTTCCTCATACCAACGGACTTTCCTCTTGGAGGAGAACTTCTTAGACTTGCGGGGGGAGGTAGATCCGGACGAGGACGACAAATACTCCTCGAACTTCTGCTGGTCGAACTCATACTCGACCTCCTCCACGATCGGGATTGAGATCCGCGGCTGCGACGCTCCGATCTCGGGAGCGAGATCGGCGGCTCCCACTGTGGTCGCCAGACTGTTCACGGAAAAAATTGTATCTTTCTTCACTGATTCCATTGCTATCTTGAATAACAGTTTATCGGTTACAAAGATCCGGTCTTTTTATAAGATCCCTTGGCCGAGCCACCAAGAGGTGGCTCGGTTTCGGCCGAGCCTCTCTTGGTGTTGGTTTCTCTCACCGTTTTCTGTTTTCCGGTTCTGTGGTTGATTTATTCGGACTTGATTCGTTGACCTGATTTGGCAGTAAATCCGGTTCCTTATTTGGCAATAAATCCACTTTTGAATTTGAGTCCGAAACTGATCTTAATTTGATCGTGATTCGTTCGAGTCCGCTCTTGGTTGGATGACTCGTTGATTCCTCAACCTGTTAGCTTGATTCCGCACGCGAGTGGATTTATTCCGTTGTTTGCGTGCGGTTCGTTAGCCTCGTAGCCTCGTTAATCCGTTTCGTCGCGTATCACTTGGCTTCGGTGTTGTGGACTAACGATCGTGTTTGCATACGTCGCCCGATGATTGGTTTGTCGAATTGACGTCGTCGAGCTGTGTTAAGGGACCTATAGGCAGTTTTATACGCCTACAAGGTGTAGGTACAAAACAGGTTAGAGAAAATATATAGAAGAAATACTAAACGACAAATATTCTGAAGAAATCATCACCACTGAAATAAATAAACCAATCTCTGAAAGAAATAACATCTGACTGAATAGAAGTATCTCGACATAGGAAATCAAATGAAATGACATTTAGGCACATCGCCTTTACAAAACTAGAATAATAACTCAAATGTTCATAAACACATCTACTTTGGAGTTCTGACATAAACTACTAACAATATAGATAAATAACTACTAGAGCAACTTCATTAACCTACGACTCTCCGTGCACCTGACTCGCTACCTGAAAGAGGGAAAACAACGAGCGTCAAGCGCTAATGAGTAACATCTCAACCAACTCCAGGGGGAAGGGCTAGAAGAATAAGAAAATAGCTGTTAATACATATATATAGTCAATCATCTACTCCGAAATAAAATAGAGTTTTGACATTTAGAAATTTACAACACGAGCATAGGTACGTCTCCCGTTAGCTCAAATTGTAAATAGCTAAATACCAAATCCCAAAAGCTACAACGTGGAGCAATAAAGAAATACAGCTCCATCTCCAACCATAATATCGATGACCTGTCAGATGTCAAATACGTGCCCAACTCGTGGACTGAAATATGTAAATGTTTAATACATAAATTACAAAAGCTTAAAGTCCAACACGATGACTGTAGTGGATTATAGTCCAACACGAGGACTTCAATAGATTATAGTCCAACACGAGGACTTCAATAGCTTATAGTCCAACACGAGGACTTCAATGGATTATAGTCCAACACGAGGACTGCAATAAGTAAATAATGTAAGAAAAGCATATATATACTATTCACTCTCGTGCCTCAGTGAGTGAATCTAAAACTCATGCCCGTAGTCAACTCATATACACAATTCACAGTGTATTAAAATCCCAAAATAACTCAGGTATCTCGCTAGCCACACAAACGTATGCAATAATATGCATATGCACATGCACAAAATTTCCTAGCGATCAACCGTCGCACACACCCCGATCGACCGCGCATGAAGCAGAAGCTTTCTAGTTCTGTTGCACGCATCGCGGTCGACCGCCGCGTCCACTGCGGTCGACCGCACAGAAGCAAAAATCCTTCTACAGGTTTTTGCTCTACGGGGTTTGATTCAAAAGTTTTATATAACGATTTTATACACTAGCAAACTTATATACGTGATTTAGCAATTCTAGAACATGTGATATACAATCTAATCACTATAGACAGAAAGGAACATTTTTAAACACATGTATACATATCGAAACATTTGAAAACAAATATTTTTCGTTCAAAGCTCTTGTTAGAAAAATTTTTCAGATCTTGATCTTCATTTAGAAATTCGTTGATGATCTTTTAAAATCTGAAAACTAAATATTTTAGCATCATATAATATAAAGATCTATCTTTGTACATAAAATAGTGTTTTAGGCTCACAAAACCACAAGAAAATTCATGAAAACTATTAAAAACGTGGGTACAGGATTGGACGAGATGAAACTCACCTGAGGGGTGTTGATGAACTCCAAAAAATGAGTGAGAACGACCCTCCTTCGCTGAACACCGATGGATCTCGCGTCAGCTCCTCCAAAATCCTCCAAGAATCGCCAAAGAAAGGGGGTTCAGGGTTTGAGAGAGAGAGAGAGAGGAGGGGGTTGAGGCTATTAGGGTTTAAAAAAAAGGTTCCGAGAGCTTCAAAACGAATATATATACTTAGGTATACTCCCGGGTTCGGTATAAACAAAACCAACCCGAAACAGAGACAATCCTGGCCTCTGCATGCCCAGCACACAGGTTGCACACATGCTAGGGTTTGGTATATTGGCCATAACTTTCTCGTCCGACCTCCGAATGAGGTGATTTAATATTTGTTAGAAAGCTATTGAAGAGACCTACAACTTTTATTTACACTTTCTCAGATTCTAACTGTATCAGTACGAAAAATATAAAAACGCATAAGTGGTCATTATTCTCACATTTCTCTTTTGGCCTTTGTGCATGTTTTGCACATTTGCACTCATATATTCACAAATATATATTGAATTGATCTCAAATCAATTCTTATCATATTCAAACATCAAAATATATTATTTTTTACCATATAATATATTTATTATTATTTATCATAAAATATTTAAATTTTTGGGGTTATACAGTGAGCAAATATGGCTCTCATTAGCACTACAAGTATTACATGTATACAGCTAAGATATAGAGAATATTTACATTTATCATGTTTGTAATAGTATATAGATATTAATTTAGGAGAGTAAATATCTACAATGACACATAAATTTGTATTATTCCATTTGTAATTATATCCAACTAATTGCCCCTGCTCCCTTCCAAACACCCATATGAAATATAGATTGTATTTATCTTATAGTGATAATTTAATAATTTCATTTTCACATCATAACATAGAGGATAAAAATAACAAAAAGGATCTGTGGCCCAAATTTGTCTACGTGCAACCATATCAAAATTACATGTTTTCAAGGATAAAATTAATATAAAGGATCTGTCGCCCCATATTCTAGGTGTACCATGGGGGAATATTTCCGCCATAATGGAATGCACACATTAATTACATATGATGATCTTTGGGGTGGGTGGGGGGGGGGGGGTTACTCATTAGGACATTTGGTAGAATAATGTGATAATTTTAGGGATTCTATTTCATAGTGTTATTCATTGGGACAATGGAACAATGATAATACATTTTTGTGTTATTGGTTTTTTGGAATGAGACAATTTCACCACTTGGGATAAAATTACCCCACTCATATACAAAAATGTTATCCCAATAGTAAAAATTTACCTCATCCTCCATATTGAAACAAATTTATTCCACTTTGAAGGCAATTGAGATAATTTTCAAACCTTTTAGTCTTACTTAAACTAATACAGGCTAATTATATTATAAACATATAACATGATATATAAAGTACAAAGTAATAATATATTCAATATATTATATTGTATAATATATTGTATTATCATGTAATAAAATAAAATATTATTATAGTTTAATTTATATGTATAATTTATTTTATGATATATATTATATATTATTATGCAATATCACATACTATATTATATAATAGTACAACATATTTATTATATTATTATATAATATTTTAATAATATATATATATTATATAATATATTATTATATAATATTATTTAGTAATTATAGTATAACATACTATATTTTTGTATAAATAACATATATTATTACATAATATTTTAAAAACATATATTAATATTTTAACAACATAATTAAATAACATATATTAATAATATTATATAATAACATATATTAATATTTTAATAACATATGTTAATAATATTTTATAATATATAATTATATAATATTAATTAGTAATTATAGTAAAACATATTTATTATAAAAATATGTAATATTTTAATAACATATATTATTATATAAAATATTATTATACTTATTATATATATATAAAGTAAAATATTATAATATTTTATATAGTATATTATATCCTATGATACTATATTATAATATATTAAATTAAATAATATATTATTAAAGGATTACATTAAATATATTGTTCATATACTATATCAATTATTATATAATGTAGGATACTAGTATAATGTATATAATATAATATTTAATAATATTAATTAGTAATTATAGTATAACATATTATATTTTTGTATAAATAAAATAATGTATTATATTAAATATTATATTATTAAAATATTATATTAAATATATTTATCTTATATAATATTAATTATTATATAGTATAGCATGCTAATATAATATAATGTAATATAATAATTAATAATGTTAATTAGTAATTATAGTTGTAAGGATCATGAATTTTTGGTAATAGTTAAAATAATTTTCTAGTATTTTAAATATTTAATTGTTATTTTTAAAAAGAGTATTTGTATTTTTCTTGATTTTCTAGAATTTTCTATGATTTAAAGTCCAAGTTTTATATTTATTTAAATGATTTAGATATTCATAAATATATTTAGTGTAGTAAGAATTTCTGGAATTTATCCGTTGTGTTATTGATACTATTACGAATTATTTTGAATAATACGATGTGTTATTATTATTATTATGTAATATTTCGTATAATGCGTTGTATTATTTTTACGTATTATTTGTATAATTTATTGTATTATTTCTATTGTTACATATTATCTGTCGTGTTAGTATAACTTGTACGTTTTACTGTGTATATAATTATCCCATAATTATATGATTTTAAATGTAAGTAAATATATTTTTATTATTAATCATTTCCGTTTAACTGTACAATATGTGAATATTTCGACTATTTCGTATCAACTGTTGTATTAGCCCAACATGTACGTTTTTATTTGTAGATAATTATTATGTAATTTGTTTAATTTTTAAGTACATGTATTTATTTATTTTAATTATTTTTGTTTCAAATACCTACCTCAAAACCCTAATTATATAAATATATATATATATATATATATAATTCTCCCTCTACTGTTCATCATCCCCGCCGCCACACCATATTTCTCTCCCTCTTCTTCCTGTTCATGAGCCGTCGCCACCCCCTCTCTCGACCCCATCTCCGACCTCCGTTCGGCTGCACAACCTCACCGCCACTGCCATCAACCGCCTTCTCCTCCTCTCCCTTCTCCGCCTCTCTCGATGTTCTCTCTCCTCTCTCTCTCTCTCTCTTCACCACCCCCACCGGCCTTCATTCCCCGACGACGAAACCCACGCCAACCGCCGACGACCACCGCCTCCAGTCACCGCCGCCTGAGCCGCTGCTCCGCCAGCTCGCCGCCGTTGCAGCCTCCCCATCACCACCCGAGCTCCTCCCTTGGCCAGCGCTGCCGCTCAACCCTAGCCTCCTGCAGTCCCGTGCTCCACCTGACAGCCGCCGCTCAGCCCTCCACGTGCAGCCAGCGCCCCAACCGCCTCCAGCCACCTCCACCGCCCTACTTCACCGCGAGCACCACCTGAACACCGTCGCCGGTGAACCCCCAGCATCACCCGCGTCCCCTTCTCGCCCGCCTCTTCCCCTTCGACGCTATCTCTTCAGATCCACGTCGACGAGCTCAACCGCGCTGAACACCCGTGCCTGAACCAGATCCAAGCCACTATCAACGTCGCCTCGATCGCCACACGCCGCGTCCGCATTAGCACCGTAGCCTCGTCATCAGACCCTACGGTCTCGTAGGCAAGATCCCTTGCTCATCTTGTATTTTGTCAAGTATTTTAGACTGATATAATTATTTGCGTGGGCTTGTTGATGAAGTTATGAATTTCTGCATATTTAGTTTGTGATATAGTTAACTGCGTGGGATTGTTTGGTGAATAATATTAAGTAAATCATAATATTATGATAAACGACATTTTTAGAATAATTATAATGAATTAAAAAATTTATTTTAAGAACGGAATCATTTTAGATAATTATAATAATTTAAAAGAAACTATCTTGGAAGAAGAATATTTTTAGAATAATTATAAATAAATTAAAAGAATTTATTTTATAAAGGGAATTATTTTAGATTAATTTTAATTAGAAAAGAAATTATTTTGTAAGAGAAAATATTAAAAAGAATGTTTTTAGAATTATTTAAAAGGTGTTATTTTAGAAAATGAGATTATTTTTGGATAATTATAACAAGAAATAAAGAATGTATTTTGGGTAAAGAAATCATTTTGAAGTAAATAAGTTTATTATTTTAAAAGATTATTTTTAAAAAAGTCTAGTGTTTGTGATTCTCATTTTAATTATGTGATATGTCATGATATCGTTGCACATGATTGATTGTATTTATTATTATTTCCTGTTGTGTTTGAGAACCCCTAGTAGTTCATGACTTAGTAACCTCGTGCGTCATGAACAGACTTAGTGACATGTGTAGGTGTGTTGACAGAGTTTAGGTGGTGAAACCGAGTTAAATAAGGAATATGATTGATTTGGAAAATATAAGAGAGTTTGGATGCGAAAGTCTATGTTCATGTGATCGGATAAGGCTGTTGATGTATCTTCTAGGCCTCCCATGATCCAGTGTAGCTTGGGGTTGGTTTGTTGGGTCAAAGTGGAGCCGGTGTAGCCACTTTGGTCCGTGAGCTTGATATTCACCTGATTCTTGCTTGAGTTCGAACAAGGCCGGAATCGGATTGCGTGTAGCCCTCTGACTAATCCAGTGTAGCGGCGTATTGGGTGCACGTAGAGGATTTGTGAACAGTCAGTTATCCGATGATATGAGTGTTGACTCTATGTGAGATGTGGACCAATGAGTTGAGATAGTATGGCTAGTTACATGACATTGATTCTTAGCTAAGTATAATTCTTGTGAGATATAGGCCAGTTGTGTTTCTTTTCATACATAGATCGGGATTAATATTTAATTATCTACAATTTGAGACATATGATATATACATGAGGGTTTCCTTGTTTGGATTATTTCGCTCGACGTACTACGTCTCATGTTGTAGATTTTTAGGTATTAATTCCATCTATTGTATGCCCCTGTTACTTGGATGATTATTCTGATCGCTAGCTGCATGATTTCGTTACCCGATTGATTTACGGATTCTTATGATTATTATGTTTTGGTAGTGGATTGCATGTTGATTTTGCTGGATTACCAGTTGCACGTTCTTTTGTTATTTCTGTTATCGTATTGTTTTTTGCATTGGATTTCCGTTCGTTCTATTTTCTTTGTGGGGTCGGGTCTTGCCGTGTGCTATGCACCCTGACATACACCTGTTTTCTCTGGTGTACGTCAGACTTAGGAGAAGAGCAGGTTCAGCAGGAGCCAGAGGATTCACAGCATGAGTACCTTGAAGACGGTGTAGCAGAAGAAGCTGAAGCTTCGTTATTTGATCTTAGTTTTCTTTTTATAGCATTTCTTTCTGCTGGATCATTATATTTTATATTTTCAGTATTTCGTTCAGATAGTCTTGTATAAGGGCATGTTGACCCGAATATGATCTCTTGGATGATATTATATTTGTGATATGGATCTTTCTGTCTTGTGTTGTTCATTATATTCTTGCTATCTGTGATCGGGGACCTGTGACTTCGCATTGTATTTGTTTCTAGACGCTTAGCGTATTAGGTTGAGGAGAAATATTTATTTTTATTTATTCTCCTTGATCTAATACGTTGCGGGCTTGTTCACGTTCCGGTTCCCCGATATTTTGGGAAGCGGGGCGTGACAATAGTACAACATATTATATTCTAATACAAAGTAAAATAATATTTATATTATAATAATATACTAAACTAATTGGATAAGTTAATTTAGAAGTAATTAATATATAAAATTATATTTTAATAAGGTGTCATATCATCAATTATCCCACATGAATTGTCAAATCAAATGCTCAAATTATCATATTATCCCACTTTATCCAACTTTGCTCCACTCAAAATATTCCAAAGGGATAAAATTGTTCCATTGGAATAATTTTCCCACTTGGCCCCAATTTGTCCCAACCAATAACCCCCTCTAAGTCGTTAGTGTTGGGAAACGCTACAAAATAGTTTTGATTTGTTTGGATACGATGGTGTTTTTCTTGTTGTGTTTTTACCTTAAAGTATTTTCAAAACACAATGTTAAGTATTTTTGGTGAGCATTAGTTTGAGCCATTATAACATTAGTATTAAATATATTATTAATATATTAATTATATAAAATATATTATAAATAAAATGTTATATATATTTAGTTTACATTATTATAGTTTTATAAGTATTAAATGTAATGCAATATAATATTATATAATGTATTATAATATTATATTGTACTTTAATAAGTTATATTATATTATAAGGACCAAAACTTGTGTCCACTTAAGTGGACATCCACCAAACTTTTTAACCTTTAGATCTCTCCTAGAGATCCTTGCATGATATGAAGTGACATTTTATATATATAAATGAGTGGATAAGAAGTTTGGTGGACAAAGTGTTGTTGTCCACTTAAGTGGACACAAGTTTAACTCATATTATAAGTATTACATATTATTTTCAAATAATTATATATTTAATTATTTTGGTATATTAATTTGTTATTGTTGTATATTATATTAATATTTTTATAATAATATTATTTTATTATTAATATAATATTATACTATTATTACTATAATATAATATAATATAATATAATATTATTCATATAATATAATATTATTAATAATGTTAATATTCTGTTATCACTTGTATGTTATTAATAAATTAGTATATTATAAATATTAATATTACATAATATATTATAGTTTTTAATATGTAGAATTTATTAATAGTACTTTAATAATATATTAGTATTTATAATATAATTAAATATTATTATATTAGGAATATATTATTTTACATTAACATTTGTTAGCAATAAATTATTTTATTATTAAAAATTATTTTACTTTATAATATAGTATATTATTTATTACAAATATATTAATATTTTATATATTATATTGTATTACTGTACAATATGTTATAATAATAATATTATTATATCATTATGTTATTATTAAATATGTTCCAATTATATAATATTTTATAATTATTAATTTATTACAATTTAATTACTAAAAAGTTAATAATATTATAGTGATTATACTATTGTATAGTATATTGTTATATTAATTATTACTTATTGTCAATAATTTTTTATTAGCTTATTTATATTTTTTATTATTTATTTATTATAAATACATTATTAACATATTAAATATTGGTATTTCATATGTTATTATATGTTTATATAAGATATTTTATTTATTATATTGTTATATTATTTAATAAATATTACTAATATATTAAATTAACTATAACATAGTATAGTATTGTATAATATAACAAGCATGTTCATAATAACTCTATATTAATTATATTTAATATATTATATTAGATATTATATTAACACCTTCTCAAACTCAAAACCAAACACCAAACTATTAAAACACTAAAAGGTATTTTGAAATAAGTGTTGTGTTTTTGGTTTGAGGATGATTTAGTTCAAAAAACATCATGGTTTCCAAACGCATTGTGTTTTGTTTTTGATAAAAACACGATGGAAACAAGTAAAACACCATAGTATCCAAACAGAGCCTTATCAATTCATTTTAATGGGTTTAGGGTTAAACAACTGAAAAAGGAAGAAAGATATTGGGGGTTTTCTCTTATGTGCACAGGAACAAAATTTCAGATATTATTATGTGATAACTTGATGTGTTTATATAGAATTTTAAACGGTAATGTAAAGAAAAATATCATAGATGAAAATCGGTTAATTGCTGATAGAGCCACCCTCTAGGCTCGCTATTTTGAATTAACTATTAGCCTAATTTTAGTTTTTACATATATACCCACGGGTGAAATTATATTATCTCTTTTTACTATAAGATAGCCAAAGATCTATCTGTAAAAATGAAAATGTATGCATAATAAGTTGAAAATAGAGATTCTATGGGTGGTCTGTACACAATTAACCCTTTACGTAATGAAGAAATAGGTTTTTGCATATATACCCCTCATCTCTCATAATTGCACATTTACCCTCCAAATCTTCATATTGGGTAGTTCTACCACTTCAACTTAACAATGTTGGTCTCTAAACTAGGCGATGTCAAACTTTCATCAATCTCTAATAAAATTGTTAATATTTCCCCATTTTAAAACTAAAATCATTAAGTGATAGGGGTAGGAAAGATATCAATGTGAGAGAATTGAGGAGCAATTTCACAAATATCAAGACTTGAGCAGTAATTTTGCAAATATGAAAGATCTGAAGTGTCTATTTGAAAACATACCAAATAAAAAAAAGGAAAAACAGAGCGGTCGATTTCTAGCAACGACTCGTAGAATTTGTACTCCTTGTCCCCACTTTCTCCAAAAAATTTGCCGCCGTCACCTCCCCGTGCCGCCTCCGGCAGCTTCCTCATCTCGCTGGAGAAGCGCCGCCGCCTCCCTCCTCCTCCTTTCTTAGCAGCGAACTCAACGCCCGCGCCTACGAGTCTTATTGGTAATTGGCAAGTCGTTGCTGAAATTTTTTTTACATATTTGCTCAAATTCCCCTCTTTGAGCTTTTCCCTTTCTTTTTTGGGCTATGTTCTCTTCAAATTACAAGTAATTTCTTCAATGATTTTTCTATTATTAATCAAAGTTGCGATCTTTTTAAAAAAACAAGAGTTAATTCTCAAAGAAGTAGAAAGCTTGTTTTTTTTAGATGAATGCTTTATAATGGAAAATCTTGTAACTAGGGTTTTGACTGGAATGCCAAAAATGGAGGTAAATTATAGAGCAGAGGAGGCGATTGCAGGTAGCAGCAGAGCTCTAGAAGCACTGAGGGAACTCATTATTTACCCTTCTCTATATGCCAATGAGGCTCGCAAGCTCGGCATCATGGTTTTTTTTTTAAATTATTTTTTTTTAAATTTTTTCATTAATCTTAGGCAACAACTCAATCAATTTGTTTAAAGTCTTTTTCTTTGCATTTTAGTGGCCCAGAGGATTGCTTCTCTATGGCCCCCCCGGCACCGGAAAGGTATTGATCACAATTATAAGTATTTTTAATTGAGACTTCCACAAGGATATGATCTTTAATTAATTCGACCTTTTTTTGTTTGTGTGTGTCTTAGACAACTTTAGTCCAAGCTGTTGTCCGAGAGTGCAATGCACATCTTACTATGATCAAGTAATAACTGAGAATAGTCAAATATGATTCTTTTTGTGACCGTTTCTACTTGTTTATTGGATTAATTAGTTCATGGGTTACTTTTTTTTTTTTGTTTTTTGTTTTCAATAGCCCTTATTCTGTTCACAAAGCACATGCTGGAGAAAGCGAGAAATTTCTCCGGGAAGTATTCTCTGAAGCTTACTCCCATGCATTATCAGGGAAACCTTCTGTTATTTTCATAGACGAAATTGATTCTATATGCCCTCGCCGTAACAATAGGTGTGTGATTTGTACTTCCTTTAATAATTTGATTCTTACTCCAAATTTGTCGTTTTTTAAAAGTTCTCATACAGGAAGGAACAAGAATCTCGCATAGTTGGTCAGCTTCTGACCCTGATGGATGGAAGTAAAACTACGTCAAAATCTCTACCACATATTGTCGTTGTGGCATCAACTAACAGGTTGGTACATAGAAAGTATTTGAAAGACCGCTCCTTAAGTGTTCAGAGTTATAGAAAGATTAAAATATATTTAGTGAATTCTTGATTGTGCCTTGTTAGGGTCGATGGGATTGATCCTGCACTTAGGAGGCCAGGGCGCTTTGATTCTGAAATTGAAGTCACCGTACCTACGTTGGAGGAGCGATATCAAATTCTTAAGGTGGCAGCTATGAATTCTTTTTCTGCATATTTGTTTTTGCTCTCTATGGAGGCTTCTCTTATTGTGCAGTTTTACTACATCTTCCATAAAATGATTTATAGCTTAAGCATAGGAGTTTCTATCATTAGAGAATATAGAGCTCACTGGTGAAGTTAGACACAGTTATCTGGATTGCTACTTGTGAGATTCTACTCTTTTGTTTGATCTGATTTCATTTTGATTTGATCTCAGCTCTATGCAAAGGATCTTCAGTTGAATGATGATGTTGACCTGCAAGCTATAGCTGTATCTTGCAATGGCTATGTAGGTGCTGATCTTGAAGGCTTATGCCGAGAGGCTACTAGGTTTGCATACCGAAGGTTATCAGATACTGCTAAGGATGACAACATAATTAAGTTAAAAATGGAAGATTGGGAATGTGCAAGAACTGAGGTTGGTCCAAGCATGACCAGGGGTGTCAGTAAAGAATTCAAAATGGTTACATGGGATGATATTGGAGGACTTAAAGATTTGAAGGTCAGATAATTTTATACTATGACGAAAACATGTATCTGATTACTCAATTCTTCTCTAATTAGATTTTGGTGCCTGCAACAGAAAAAGCTTCAGCAGGCCGTTGAGTGGCCTATCAAGCATGCAGATGCATTTTCTAGACTAGGAATTTCTCCGGTACGTGGGGTTCTTCTACACGGACCACCTGGATGCTCGAAGACAACACTTGCTAAGGCTGCAGCTCATGCTGCTCAAGCTTCTTTCTTTTCTTTAAGGTATTTACTTCTCAACGTAGACTTTTTGATGTTATACCTAGCATTCAAATGTCTTTTCAGTTTTGGACTATTCTAGTAGATAATGTCAATTTTCTTTTTCTCATCTTCTTTTACTTGGGGTGTGTATTATTACATAATAGTCTTGCCGTAAGGTGTGGTTTCTTATTGAAAATCACTAGATTTGTAGAATGTGGGTTGCTAATATTGTGAAAAAACACTTTGTTTTGATTGCTCATGAAGATAATTTTCATTTATTTGTCAATTATTAGCAAAAGTTGGAGGTTAAGGTGCTGCATACTGAACTGGTTTATTCTGATCTGGCTAATCGTTTTTTTATGCCCTTATTGATTCTTGATATCGTATGCATTGTATAGCGGTGCAGAATTGTATTCAAAATATGTTGGAGAAGGGGAGGCACTGTTACGTAGAACTTTTCAGAAAGCACGTCTTGCAGCACCAAGCATTGTATTCTTTGATGAGGCTGATGCAATTGCTCCAAAGCGGTATGTAATCAAACTTGTGATCTATTTATGTGGTTCTGTTATAGACCACGATGGAGTAACTACCATTTATTCTGAAGTCTTGATAATAGGGTTTAACATGTTATCAGAAACCAAAAGTTGACGTACTTTTGACTGTGCTGCTAGTTTTCCTGCATGTTCTAGTCAGTAATGTTTTTGTTTCCTTAATTGGGTTGCATTATATGAGTAGACACCAATATTTAGCGAATTCAATTGAGTTTCTTGGTCATTTTGATAGTGCTCTAATTGAATAAAGCATCTTTGACTATTCCACCCTACTTATTGCACATTATTGATATGTCCCGTAATAGTGGTCATGGTGGAGATTCGAGTGGCAATACCTCTGTTGGCGAGAGACTACTTTCAACCCTGCTGACCGAAATGGATGGCCTAGAACAGGCAACGGTAATCCTGTTTCATTATTTTCTTGATCAAAAAGCAAGAAAAAGTCAGTTCTAAAGAGTTTCTCTGATATGTAGGGAATTATCGTATTGGCTGCTACAAATCGTCCTCAGGCAATTGATGCTGCACTTATGCGTCCTGGCCGCTTTGATTTGGTAGGCATTCATCTTAAATGTACATGCTAATAATTTAGTTCATGACGTTAGCCAAAGATATGACTTATGTATCCGATCAAGACTTCTAGAGTATTTCTGAGTATTGTTTTCATAACTGCAGATGTTATCATTGCAGTTTTTGTATTTTTTAGTGCTTATTCCCTTTCTGCTTGTCTTTTCCTTTTTGTCCTTGTATATTTGTCCGTGCTGCATTTTCCTTCTTGCAATTTCATGTATACTTTGAATTCATAACATTGAACGTAGACTCATTTTCATCCCTCTCTCCTTGTGGAAACCAAAACAAATTGTTGATATCAACAAAAAAATAAAATAAAATAAAATAAAAATAAAATAAAATAAAATAAAATCCTTCAGGCAGGACATGAAAGCAAAGATTCCTCACACCATAGAGATTGGAGACAAGTGGCATGCTGATAAGAAAAGAAATATTATGACACAAGCTTCACTTTCATGCATGAATATTGTCAAATATCTTATATTGATTGTATTAACTTAATGTTAACACATACCATCTTCAGCAGAAACCATTCATACAATATCTGTATTATTAGCTTTACGTATCCATTCTCTTATGGAAGATGGATCTACCTTGAGACTAGTCCTTGGATAGTTTGACGTTTTTCTGGGATCATTTATCAACATGATATGAATGTTTTAGGTGTCAAATAATAATTTCTGATCATTGTAAACATGTAATGGTTCTACTGGTTTTCATTTTCCCCCTTAGAAGCAACCGTAACCAACGTCGTTTTCTTCTTGATTTTATTTAAGAAGCTCTTCACCAAAATAGAGTCATGGAATGATCTGAAACATTCCTTACATCATGCTTTCCTAGAAAAAAATAATAGTATATTAGAGGTTCAGATACCAGTTCTGACTCGCGTTCCTTGAATTATGGAAAAGATCATCAGAAACCAATTCTGCCCCTTTTCCCCCCTCAGTAATCATGGATAAAGACTATCACCATGGATGATGGGCTATGATCTATCAAATTAGCGTATTTGGAAGTTTTCCCTTTATAAGTATGCTGTCTTCTAATCAAAAGCCTCGATTGCTTGATTACCCATATGATGAGATACTCATCTCAATGCTTGAAAATTGTTTCTGTTGCCAATCTTTGAGTATTAGAGATTTCCTTTTTGCGACTTCCCACTATATGCAATATCTTAAGTAAAAATGTTCACTGAAGAAAAACCCTCTTCCTTCTTTTCATCCTTCATGCATGTTCTAGACTTAAATAGCTGTGATGACACTGTAATAGTTGTTGCCCTTTAAGTGCACTGAACTTGAATGAGAAAACATCTTGGCTGTCCTATGACTGCAAAACAAGCCCATTCAGGAGGTCATATGGAAGCAAAGTTGCATACTAGCCAAAATGCTATCCATATCCTCGTCATCATCCATTAACATTGTTTGAAGTTGTAGCTCTAGGGAACTCGGAGAAAACTACTTGATTAAAAAGAGCTGCCCACATGCCCAGTAGCCTAATCTTTTTTGCTGCAAAGAAATTATACCATTGGACTTCATCCTGAATATAAACCTCAAATGAGGCACTGATAGCCGTATAGGCTAATTTTTGACTCATATCAAGCTACATAAAGAACCCCGTTGTTATGATCCTTCTACTGCAAATGCCAGCTACATGAACGGACCTGTAGTCGTCTGAGACATGTAGAGACCATTGGGACCCTTATTACCCGAAGCAAGCAAACAAACCATCTTTGGTTATACATGCAACCCTTTACCTATTGATAAAACCTGGCCTCTCTCTTGTCTCCCAAGTTCAACAAAATTCTGGTAGTAGCTCCAGAGAGAGGAAAAATCACTTGCGCCATCTCTTCGACATATTCTTCCGTCGGAATGTGCCCCAATCATGGCTGGGTCTTTCGCAAGGTTTAGAGTGTTTTGTATGTCCAATTAAATTCATAAAATCAATGATCCCATTCCAAACTTAAAACTAGCAAGCTTAATTTATACAGTTATTCATATTTATTCTCTGTAAACAGTTTACTGTTTGTGCCTTGTACTGCTAGTCTGATGACATTTTCTTTGCTATGGATCAGGTATTGTATGTGCCACCACCGGACCAGGAAGGACGTTATGAGATACTAAGGATCCACACAAGGAAAATGAATCTGGGGGAAGATGTGGATCTTATGCAAGTAGCAGAGTGCACCGATCTCTTCACAGGTGCAGATCTAGAAGGTTTATGTACTGAAGCAGGCATGGTTGCTCTCAGAGAAGACATAAGTGCTGGTATTGTATTTGATCGTCATTTTCAAACTGCTCGAAATTCATTGAGACCCTCATTAACAAAGTCTCAAATAGAGGAATACTCCTTGATAAAGTTCCGTCGCTGAGATCACCATTAGGATGTAGGATTGGATTCTTCAGATATATGGATTCCTGGCCTTTCTTAAATGTTGGTACTGGAGAAAGTTTTGTTTTTGTTTTTTTTTTTTTTTTGTGCCTTTAATTGAATATCCAATGTAATGGCTCGTTTTGCCCAATATTTTGGAGTTGTACAATGTAAGTGTTTGTTTCCGGGGGTCAATGCGTTGATGAATTGTCGCCCCAGTTTTGTTCTATTTCGGTGGTGATTATTTAAGGTTGTCTTTGTCACCTTTCTTTGGGGAAGATTTTGTTATGTAAGAACGTGGAGTTAAAATCGATGATTGAGCTACTCTTTTCGTCGCATGGTATTATTTAAGTGGCCGTGTTGTCTTGAAAATCAGTAATGAGATAAGCGTAGTCCATACTCGCATTCTGATGGCAGTATCTGACGGCAGTATCAAAGTAGGATTTAAAGAATTTAAAATAGTTGTTCCTCCTGCTACCTAAATTCTGATTGGCTGCAGTGTTTTTCCGAAACATATCAGCTACTCACGCAGATGAGGATGTGAACGAAATAATTAACAAATGGCTATTGACTCATTTATATGTTAGTCTAAGTCTGTAGACTCAAAGCTGAATAAAAAAAACGAAGAAAACAGTCAAGACGTTAGCCGGTCAAACGACGGAGGAGGTCCGGTCAATCGTGCACCCTACAGGAAACTATGCAAAAATCTGCTCTCTAGCCGGTCGACCAAAAACGTGCACGAGACCCTGTAAATAATTGACTCCCTGGCCGGTCGACCGCGGGACAAGGCCCGGTCGACCGGAGTCGGTTTTGGCTATTTCCTAATTCGTTTTGGAACTGTTTGATCAGGGATCCTATATATACCTAAACGATTTCAGGGTTTATTATGCATCAGAAAAAGAGAGTTTTGAGAGGATTCTTCAGAGAGATCTCAGAGAGATTAAATCCTATTTGTGAGCTTGTAATCTTTCTTCAATTAATCAAAGGAATTGTGTGGTATGGCTCCCGAGGACGTAGGCACGTTGTCGAACCTCGTTAAATCTGGTGTCTTCTCTCTTGTTTACTTTCCTGCAAGTTTTATCTTTGATTTGTGGTGATTTTTCCTACTTGCTCAACTCTCAAATACAAGATCCGGAAGAGCACAGATTCGATTTGATTGTTTCGGATCCCCGACACAAACAGCTTTCTATAAGGTTTTGTTCTAAGTAAGAACATGCAGGTACTATGTTATTTTGTACCGACATCTCAAGAGAGGAGGATGATTTACAGAAGGTGATGCTTATTTGCTCTTTGATGCCTCAAAGTTTCAGCATTTTCAATTCTTGTTCTGAATTTTTATTTGAGGATTGATGATATGCGTAATTTTTCTAAGTAACGACAATTTTGAAATCTGATACCTCAAAAGTCGTAATTTTACAACTTTTTTGCACTTTGGGCATCAAATTGTCAAAATAAGACTTCATGATGTCAAGAGTGAAACTTTGGGTATTAAAAGTTGGCTAGCATCTCCAACAATGGTCCTAGCTTTTCCCTATATTTGAGGAGTAAATATCTCATCCTAGAAAATAGAGAGTCAAATAAGGAGCAAGCGCTCCAACAATGCTCCCCAAAGTATTGTAGATATAGGGAGTGTCTCAATTTGTCTTTGATTTGGAAGATGCTCTGCTCAAGGACCCTATATTTGGAATATGGGATAGGGAGCTAGTTGGAGCCAATTATTCACATCCTAGTCCCTAAATTTGAGCTAGGACATGGGATAAGGAGACTCTTGGAGATGCTTACTCTTAATAAGAAGTTTAAAAGCAATATGTTATGGGCAGTTCTATCTGCAATACTGAAACTACAAGGGAAATAATTTCAAAATAGCAATGGCACGCGGGTCTATGTGCAATTAATACTAAAAATTAAGGGTTAATTTCATAGAAAATCCTAACCCCCGCCCCCCACACCCCCCTCCCCCACCCCCCGAAACCTCCTTTAAGCTCATTGGACTCCTTCCACATGTAATCCGCAAAAAACCAAAATTTTTCTTGGTAGAAAAGACTCAAAAAATTAAGCAAACAAAGTGAATAAAGTGATTTAAGGATCATGTGATGGATACTTGCAGTTTTTTTTTTTCCAAGCATTAATTGAGCAGACCATGATATATATTAGCAGGGCCGTCTCAAGTATTTTTTAGGCTCTAACCAGAGAAAAATATTTGGGGTCTTAATATTTTAAAAAAAATAAATATTAGTTTTTTAAAAATAGATTTTATATAAAATTTAATTTTCTGGCTTTTTGAGATGCAAAGTTACTAAATTTTTATATTCAAGCTTTGATAAGAAATCCTTTTCAATTGATAAAATTGCCAAATTATTTAATATTTCTTGAGATATTGTTAAGGGCAAAATGGTCAGATTGGTATATTTTCTCGAGGCTTGGTGACAAGTTGGTATATTTTCTTTTAGTTTTGTCAGATTGATATATTTTCTTAACTCCGGCGCCATATAAGCCTTAAATTTAGCCGGTGTTACTGTTCCGGCCAGTGGTGATGAGATTTTTTGCATAAAACCCCCTCATCAAATACAGTTTCCTGCTCCTAACCCCCCTCTCCCTCCTCCTCCTCCTCTTCAACCTCCCCCTTGTTGTGCGCAGCGGAAATTTCGGCAGAGTTTCTGGTGCACAATAAGAGAGAAAGATATATAAGAATTCTTGTTTCTCAAAGGGAATAAGAATTTGAAGCCTAATATCTCATCAAAGTAGGATATTAGTTCTTCCTCTCATCAGCTCTAGGACTGCGCGTCGAGGGATCCTAAAAACTATTACAATGGCCACAAACTCAAACAACCAATTTTACGTGATTCGGCAAACTGCCTACGTCCACGGGGCAAGGAGGGGGAGATCTACTATTAAAGAGAAAAAGAATACAATGAGTTTACAACTCTCACAATCTAAACCCTCAAATAGGCTCATTGCTTTTCTTCACAAGAAAATGTCAGCCTCCAAATACTTTTTCTCTCTTCACAAATCCCGAGACAATCCCCTTTCTCTCTCAGCCGACTTTCCTCCCTGATCTTGCACCTGCGCAGCCGCCAAAAGAAAAAGGAACTGCTCACCCTCCTTCGCACATGAAACAAAAAACTATATGTGCCCTTTTATAGCAGCGGGTAATTAGGTGGGCTCGGCTTTTTTCCGCTGAACAAATTCCTTCCACGCGGTTTCCTAACTTCGTGGCCTTCTTTACCCGCTGGACTCTTTGTATCCACATGCTTTCACGGCCGCTGTACTCTTTGTATCCACATCATTTCACGTGTAAAGGAAAGCAACGTGGCCCCCACTCACAATTCTCCACATCGGTGAAGTTTTCCCAAAACTGAGCCGACACCGACCAAACCAAATGTCTCACTTGTTGTGTCTAGTACACCGTGAAACAATTCACGACAACAGACTCAATCCATAACAAGTCGAGAACCCAAATGAGAATGCAAACACTCTCCAAATGTTAGTATCAACTCACCAAATCGATCTTACCCCATCAAAATCTAACCCGGCTGCATCATAAGACTGCCTACGTATCCTCTTGCCCAAGGAATCAAGCCGAACGTACTTCACCCAAATGGCCGTGAACGACCTCAATCCAATAGAAGAGTTCGCAACCCTTCTCCAATATCATCAACTCTGCGGCTGATAGCACCTCCAATGACCTCAAACACCTCCACCTGAGGTGAACCAATGGTCATATCCAAACTGCATCTATCAACTGCATTCGAATCAAAACCCAACTCATCATATGCATCCAAAACCAATTGATCCCCAAGCTGTGTCACCTCAGCTGGAATCTCAAATAATGCAGTATGATCTGGAGTAATTTCACCCAATGTGGAGTAGCATCACACTCCACCCGCTGCGATACCTCTAAGGTCTGTCCAAAACTCTCCACCTGCTGAGAGTCAATTAGCTCCCTCATCGAAGCCTCAACCGAAGTGACACTACCAGACCTATCTTCCAATGGAGTTTTACCTCCAATCACAGCAGTTGACAACCTTTTAATAGGATGACCCAAATATGTCGAAGCCTCTGTCCATAAACTCTTCTGCAAACCATTGCTCGACCACCAACACTGTTCCTCCTCCAGCAAGACACGGTTCTCCAAATTTTTCACCCTATCTAGTTGCCCCAAGATTTCCTTTCCAACGAAGTGTCTCGAAATGCCGTGAGCTCGGCTCCAATGCAGAAACAGGTCCATCTTGTACCTCCCACCAGAATGGAGTACCTTCACCTTTCTGTCTATCACACACTTCTTTAATCTGTTGGATACTACTAGGACTTTCTCCAAAGGGGATTTGGTTGCAACCCAAACACGTCTAGAACAATCACCAACAAAGAAAACCAAACGCCTATTACCTCCCAATGATGCCCCCTTGGAAGGCCCCCAAACATCCATGTGAACTCCTCCAGAACAACCCTTAACTCGGTGAATAGAGGTGCCAAACTTCACCTCGGTCTTCTTGCTCACATCAACATGTTCACTGGACTTCAAACTACAGGTCTTCGCACCCTCTTTCAATCTATGCGAGGAATCAATACTGGAATGGTCAAGCCCCAAATGCCGCAGTCTAGTCGAATCAACAGAAGTCGTCAGCTCTCCACCTGCCACTATACTTCCAGTCAAGTAATACAGGTTATTCCTCCTGACGCCCTTCATCACAATCCGAGAGTCTTCTACGATCTCGAGAACCATGTCCTCAACACGAACCTTCAGACCTTCTCCAACCAAAGCTCCAATCGAGATCAAGTTCTTCCTCAAAGAAGGAACATATCTCACATCATTTAACTCCCTAACAGTCCCGTCAAACATTTTTATGCGAATTCTTCCTATCCCAAGGATCTGGCATGCACGGTTATCAGCCATGTACACCACACCACTATCCAGTTTCTCAAAACTGGAGAACCATTCCCTTCTAGGGCACACATGATAGGTCGCACCACTATCCAACATCTACTCGGATTCCTCCGAATAGCTATCTTTCGGACTGATAGAAAGCGAATAAATAGAAGAGTCAGAATTATTACCATCCGATACAATATTTGCTTCTGATGATGGTTGCTTCCCTTTTCCCTTCTGCTTATTCTTCATCCATTCGTCGAGCTTTGGGCAGTCTTTCTTCCAATGACCAGTATCCTTGCACCAAGCACACTGATCTTTTCCAATTGTAGGATTCCCTACTCTAGACCGTGACTTCCAATTCTTCCAGTTCGGATTCTTCCCTCTTGCGAACAACGCCTCTGCTACCGACTCAGTCAAAGTCTCCTTATCCTTCTTCCGAAGCTGATAATTTACCAATGCAGCAGTGACCTCACTATACGAAAGGGACGCCTTCCCATTAATCAGAGTAAGGACGAAGGTCTCATATTCCTCGTCGGGCAAGGAACTCAACAATAGCAACGCCTTGTCCTCATCTTCAATAATGACATCCACATTCGCCAAATCCGCAAGAAGCTTTGTGTAGGTGTTCATGTGATCTCTAATTGAGGTTCCCTTCTTCAACTGGAAACGATAAAGTCTCCTCTTCAAATGCAAACGGTTCTCAACACTCTTTGTCAGATACTTGCTTTCGAGAATCTCCCAAATCTTCTTTGCAGAAGTCTCATTCATCACTTCATATTTTAGATCTTGAGTCAAACAAGATCTAATCACACCACACGCCGTTCGATTCATCTTCTTCCAAACCTTCTCTTCAATCTCATCTGGATTGCCATCTAACTCCAAGGTATCCTCCAAATTTTAGGCGTTCAGCGTATCCAAAACCTCGCATCTCCATAATCCAAAGTTGTTTGTACCATTAAACTTTTCCACATCTATTTTCATAGAGTGGATATTCAAACTCTGAATGGTCTTCGCGCCAGAAGCACCACCCTCGACACCCGAAGCACCTTCTTTCCCCGACATCTTACGCACCAACGAACGAAGAATAGATCCAAAACTGAAAAGATAGAATCTTTACCAAAAGATCTCACCTTTATCACCAAACGAAGCCCTGGACGAGCCTCCAAATTGATCTACTCCTCCAACCAAAACAAAACCCTAGATCTGGAACTTGGGCTCTGATACCACTTGTTGTACGTAGCGGAAATTTTGGCAGAGTTTCTGGTATATAATAAGAGAGAAAGATAGATAAGAATTCTTGTTTCTCAAAGGGAACAAGAATATGAAGCCTAATATCTCATCAAAGCAGGATATTAGCTCTTCCTCTCGTCAGCTCTAGGACTGCGCGTCGAGGGATCCTAAAAACTATTACAATTGTCACAAACTCAAACAACCAATTTTACGTGGTTCGGCAAACTGCCTACGTCCACGGGGCAAGGAGGAGGGAGATCTACTATTAAAGAGAAAAATAATACAATGAGTTTACAACTCTCACAATCTAAACCCTCAAATAGGCTCCTTGCTTTTCTTCACAAGAAAAGGTCAGCCTCCAAATACTTTTTCTCTCTTCACAAAACCCAAGACAATCCCCTCTCTCTCTCTCAGCAGACTTTCCTCCCTGATCTTGCACCTGCGCAGTCGCCAAAAGAAAAAGGAACTACTCACCCTCCTTCGCACACGAAACAAAAAACTCTATGTGCCCTTTTATAGCAGCGGGTAATTAGGTGGGCTTGGCTTTTGTCCGCTGAATAAATTCCTTCCACGCGGTTTCCTAACTTCGTGGCCTTCTTTACCCGCTGGACTCTTTGTATCCACATGCTTTTCACGGCCGCTGTACTCTTTGTATCCACATCATTTCACGTGTAAAGGAAAGCAACGTGGCCCCCACTCACACCCCTCTCCCTCATCCTCCTTACCCTCTCCCTCCTCCTCCCTTCTCATCCCTCTTCCCGATCCCCTCCATCTTCTCCTCCCCCTCCCTCCTCTCCTCCTCCTCCTCCTCCTTCAGCCCTCTCCACCTCCGCCCATTCTCTGTCGCTATCGCTCAGCCACCGCTCGGGCCTGAACTCGGCCCAGTCCTCTCTCTCATATACTCTGCATCCTCCCCATTGCGTAGGGATGGTAGGTCACCCTATCGTCTTTATTCACAAACGTGCCGTCAGGGAGAACATCGTCCTCCACGTAGAACTTCGAGACGAATTGAATCAGTGGGTACAGCCTCAGGCCCTCGTAGAGGGCCGCGTGAACGTAGCTCATCGATCTCAGTGCCTCGTAACTTATCGTATTTCCTTTCAAGTTGGCGTGGATCTCCCGTCTCATTTTCACCACGACTTCGGGATGGTCCGATAACAACAAAATCAATGTCGTGAGTCCTGAAGCCACCGTGCCTCGACCAGTCAGCAAGAAGCTGATGACTATTATCTCAGATACCTATCGTCGTCTATCGAGCCTATGAATCTGGATAGTAGGTCGGAGTTTGACGACGACGGCCCTAGCTTCCTTCTCTGCCTTATTACCTTATCAGCCAGGGCGTCAACCAGCCCGATGGCCCTGCGTAGGTCCCGTTCCGACCCTAAATTCAGCAACCTCTTCATTTTCCACGTGATCGGAGCCACCAATAGCGCTCTCTTTGCTGACAAGCATGATGCCAGATCAAACACTGCCGCGAATTCTGACACCGGATCTCGTTGGCAATGATCGAGAAAGCATAGGACCGAACGAGACGCTGTCGAGCTCTAAGCTTTTACGCTAAAATATCCAGAGGTCGCCGTCGATGTTGAATATACCCTTGCCTAGAAGATCCCTGAGGATCGAAGAGAAGGACTTCCCTTTGGGGAAGTTGTTGAAGTTGGTAGCGAGCATGTGCTCGACGTTGTCGGGGTTGGCGGTGATGGTCGTGCCGAGCACGTGGAGCTGGATTGCCTGGGTCGGGGAGCTGCGGAGGAGGTGAGTGTAACAGTCGGATAAGTTGCTGAAGTTGGATTTCCAGGTGGAGTTGATGTAAGACTTGCACATGTGGCAGTTGCAGCACAGGGGTTTGAGCTTTCGCTGGAGGAGGAGGTGGGAGAAGGAGAGGAAGGAGAGGGTGAGGGAGAAGAAGAGGAGGGAGAGGTTCCTTTGGAGAGATTGTATTAATTCTTGATCCATCGTAGTTTGTTTCTTGTCGGTGAGTTTGGGAGGTCGAAGGGATGGGTATGGAGGGAGGGGAGGAGAGAGAGGGGGGTTACGACAGAGAATGGGCGGAGGTGGAGAGGGCCGAAGGAGGAGGAGGAGGAGGAGGAGGAGGCGGAGAGGAAGGAGGGGGAGGAGAAGATGGAGGGGATCGGAAAGAGGGATGAGGAGGGAGGAGGAGGGAGAGGATGAGGAGGATGAGGGAGAGGGGGAGGTTGAGGAGGAGGAGGAGGAGGGAGAGGGGGGTTAGGAGCCGGAAACTATATTTGATGAGGGGGTTTTATGTAAAAAATCCCATCACCACTGGTCGGAACAGTAACTCCGGCTAAATTTAATGCCTATATGGCACCGGAGTTGAGAAAATATACCTCTGATAAAACTAAAAGAAAATATACCAACTTGTCACCAAGTCTCAAGAAAATATACCAATCCGGCCATTTTGCCCATTGTTGAGCGTAAATAAGATTTTATTAATTTTAATGTTGAAAAATTTCTTTCTGTTGAAGCTATACTAATATATATTGTTAGTAGTATTCTATAAGCTATCCATGCATTGGGAAAAGAATTTATTTATTTTATAAGGTTTAGTATCTCAAGTGTTGTTTTTAATTCAGGATTTATTATTTCTTTTAAAAATTTTAGTTCTGAAAATAAATCCAAACCATCAATATCAGATAACATGTACGTTGAGGATCAACATACATGTTGAGTATCAACATACATGTTGAGTATCAAAGTTTAAACAAATATGAAAGATGAGTGAATGA
Source organism: Asparagus kiusianus (assembly GCA_022839385.1). Lineage (NCBI taxonomy): Eukaryota > Viridiplantae > Streptophyta > Magnoliopsida > Asparagales > Asparagaceae > Asparagus > Asparagus kiusianus. The sequence goes on from BQKN01001062.1 coordinate 584,367, forward strand.
GAAGAGAATAAAGGAAGTTAGCAAGAGAAAAAAAATGCATAAACCATGCATAAACGAGAATGAGTATTTAACATGTGTTTTCTCTTTTTTTTTTTTACCGTTACAATCTAATTCATTATAGAAATAAAATATAAAAAGTTATAATTAAACTTAATTAGTGTTCTTTTCCAAAGATAAAGATAATTATAGATAATTATAGCAATAAAATGATCAATTAAAATTAATTTAGAATCCTAACAATAGTCAACTTCTTATATTTCTAAAATAAATTAATAATTATTATATACACACACACACACACACACACACACAATATAGAGAATATATTTTTTGGGGGCCCTAATAAAATGGGGGCCTAGGCATATGCCTTAGTGGCCTATGCCTTCATCCGGAACCTAAGCATAACCTAATTTAGGAAACTCTATAGTTTTAACACGAATACATGAAATTGGACTCTTAAATTAGTGCATGGTATATATTCAATAGACTTAGAGAAGTTTTGCCACTACATTGAAATTTAATATTTTTCAATCTCCAATGATAATCTTATTTCACATATCCACTCAAGATGATTCTCCAAGTTTTGACCACTACAAAGCAATTTCCTTGTCCTTTGGGTATATGCACTTAGAGAAGTACATGTCTAGTGTTCCTTATGCTAGTGCAATTAGAAACATTATGTATGCTATAATTTGCACCCGTCCTGATATTTCACATACAGTCAGTGTTGTGAGTTGGTATATGGATAAGCCTGGAAAGGTCCATTGTGTGACGTCCTTGGTTTCACACAAGGCTGCAGTCCAAGGGGAATCCAAGGATGTCAAACCTGCCATGTGCCCATACTGCAGATAGCTGATCTCCGTCAAACACCAATGATGAAAGTTATAATTTGACGACTTTCAGAAGGCTATAATTGGAAGACTTTCACGTCAATCGACAAAGGTTACAATTCCATGACCTTCACAACAACTGATGAAAATTATGATTCGACGGCCTTCACAATCAACAATAGGAGTTACAATTAACAAATCCCACATTTCAAAGAGCCAAGAGGAAGATTACACGACGACAATCTTTGCAACACTCTAACAAAAAAGACTCCAAGTTGATGGTCTCTTCAACTCAAGACGGAGAACTCACCTTTGCGTCGCCAAAAAAAAGAGGCAAAACACAAAGCTCATTGCTGCGTTCAAAACTCAAGACGCGGAGTTTACACCCGCGTTCCAAGAACAAAACGCAAGGCTCACCACTGCATTTTCAGCCCCAAACGCAGAGCTTAACTCCGCATTCTAAGAATCTTTTACAGTCACTCTTTTTCAAGTACAGAAGAGGAGAAGATTGATTCGACTTCCCCTTTGTTTAATGTGGGTTCGATGTAGTGATGAGATGCCTCGCTCGTTGCCTGTGTCGAGCTTACTTCTCATTGACGATCGGAGCAAAATCACTTCAACTCGAGGAGAAAATAGCCTCTTTTGAGTTCTTGAGCTGCTTGCGCCTGCTGTTGACCTTTGACACTTGTGCGTCTAACTCTTGGGTCTCAAGATCTAATAAATGTTCTATTTAGATGCATTAAAACATTTATCGGGTTTGGACCTCCACCCAAACCTAAAATGTTCTTAGTGAATATGAGTAAGTCCATGTAGAAATTTATAATCGACTTGATTGCTACTGATACTAAATATAGTGATGCTAAATATTTCTTGTTAGAAACCTTTATCATGCAAACTCAACCTACTGATCAAAATTGATAAGTGTCAATACACCTTGCAACCAGTTATATACACAAGTAATTATGTAAGAGATTATGACACCTATAGTTAATTTATAGATTAATTAAGAGTACTGTTTTGCTTTCCGTTCAAGGCAGCTTATATCGCATTCGTATGATACGTTATATATAGCATCAGTCTTGTTATATCGACCAAAACAACATTAGTCTTATTATACTACAAATTAAGAAAATTCATAATTTGCTATTCGTTCATCATATATGATACTTGGTATCTTGAAGATACTCTAACACATTATAGTACGTGGAAACGGTTCACGCTTGCAAATATTGTCAAGAATAATTTTTATTTTACTTTTTCACTTCTTCTTACTTTACTCTTTATGATGATAGGATGAGACTAGCAGAAATTGGATGTTGCACGTTCAAGATAAATTATTAGGATACTAGCCGAAAACATTATTCAAGAGTTTATCTGTAGGTGCTCAAGAAATCAGTTGGGGTGGAAATGTTAACTTCGAAAACAATCAGAGAAATCCTCCGATGGGTAGTGGCCAGTTTGTTAATCAGCGTGGAGAACCTTATGATTTGACTCCGGATCAAGTGTATTCTTATGTTGACAACGAACCTTGCATGAAGTTAGGAGAATTATTTCATACAAATATTGGATTTATGTTCTATTTTGGAGGTCCTGGTGGTTGTTAATCTTAAAAGTTGAATTGTAATAAGTTCCTTTGCACCAAAATGTAAGCATTGGAGAATCCTCATTAATAACAAATAAAAATCGAGAGATATTTTGATCATGAAAATACATTGGAACTAAATGAATGTTGCTTTACATTGTAATTTAATTCATGTTGAGTTAGCTTTTTTTCTATTATTCCTCCAGATCATGTATATAGGCCTCTCAACATAAGTATTTTTTTTTTTGAAAGTTATAAACAGGGTGAGAGGCCCTGTTCTTGATATATATTATATGAAAAGATGAAGGAAAATATTTACATGAACAAACCAAAAGTACTGGAGGAGAGTAGGAACCAGAGGAGATGTAAAACATCCGTGAGCGGACATTGTCGTCACCGGATAGAGAAAATCTACTTTGTTTCCTACTCTTTCCAAGAAAAAACAAAACAATAAAGAAAAGAAGTTCTGAGGAAACATCCTTAGTAGCTTAATACATCAAAATGGAGATAACGAGAAGGAGGAGAAGCCCACTTTGACTAGCACTATAAACTGCTAATGGAAGAGGAGGCTTCAGAGTTTTCTCCCACTGCATCTCTCGCTCCCATTATAGCCATCCCCTGGAGCCCGATGTCTGCAGCAGCCTTGAAGAGGGAGGCAGCTTTCTTATTGCTAAAAGAGCCTATCCAAAGGAGAGAAAAATGGGCAACATTAGAAGCGGTCTGTTGGGGAGAAGCTCTAATATCGTTGAAAATGAGGTTGTTCCTACTTAACCAAATCCACCAACAACAACATGGAAGGAGAATCTTCCATAATCCTCTAATATTGTGATCAGTAAGAAAGGAATTGAAATCATACAACACGTTTCCCAAGTTTTGAGGCCATGAACTAAAAATTTCAGGGGGTAATGTGATTGACCAGACACTTCTCGTGAAAACACAGCTGGAAAATTATGGTCATGAGACTCGCTGTCTGAATTGCAGAGGGAGCAGTTGTTTGCACCTATCCAACCTTTCTTAATTAGTGAGCACATCTTAAGTATTTAGTTTATGATGAACCAGAAGCCAGAAGAAGATCTTGACCTTATGGGGGATGGGGGAGTTCCAAATAAAAGAAGATAGGTTGAAGAGGGTACCTCTAGAGATGAGGATCTTATAATAAGATTTGACTGTGAAAATACATGTTGGATGAAAAGGCCATCTAATGGAATCATGAATAGATGTATCTGTAGGCTGAATATTTACCAGCGAAAGAATGACCTGCCTGATATCTCTTCTCTCCTCCGCAGATGATCCTCTTCTAATGGTTGGGTGCCATATCCAGGGATGCCGGATGATAGCACCTTAGGATTTAGTGGAACAAGAGTTGGAAAATGCAAGATGAAACACTGAGGGGAACAAACTACTGAGTGTATTGTCTCCATTCCATTTATCAAGCCAAAATCTACAAGTGCTGCCTCTCAACATAAGTAGTTAGCTACCTTCTAGATGGAGCAACTCTTTGGAGTTCCTTTATTCACATACTTGCTAAAACTCTGTCCGGAGTGTTGGCCTTCTTGTTTTGATGATGTTTAACAAACAATTTATTACTAATGTTGTTTGTCTAGTGTTTGTGCATTCCTATGTTTTGTAGACAAACAACGTTGTTGGAGGATGGATGGAATTGCGCTTCAACGATGAAATCCAATGGAGGTTGGCGGAAATGTCGGGTTGAAGACTTGCAATTCATGTTAAAGATCCAAGTCAAGCTTCATCCGCAAGTATACCAAGATAGAGCTTTGTTGAAGATCATCAAGCTTGGGTAATTTAGTTTAGGTTTTATATTATGTGTGTTAGTACTTTAAGCTCAATTATATACACACATACACGTTTTGGTTTTTGTATATATATAGTTATATATATACATATATGTTTTGGTTTGATAGTTTTCAAGTTTCAATATGAAACAATTTAATATAATTAGAAAATACTATTTTGTTTCATGTTTATACACCTATATATGATTTCACCTTTAACAAGCTTATATTTAATGAAATCATATTTAGTGTTTTGAATATATTGCATAGAATATGCAATTTTATGAAAATATTGTATTTCTAAGTTATAGACTTCATAACAACATGCTATATCTTTTATCAAGTCTATACAATCATTTCATAAGGTTTCAAAATGTTGTTTAAGTCAAAATATCAAAATATCAATTTTCAGGTTTTCATGTTTTTGGACTATTTTGTAAAATAATGATATTTTTCATTTGGGAAGTCCTTTTTCGAAACCAGTCATTGTAGCATGTTTATTATCATGTCTACAATCATTCCCCAAAGTTTTACATTTTTTGGAATTTATTTGATATTTTTTAACAGCGTTTTAAAATCAGCTCTAAAACAGATTTTTCTAGAATGTCAGTTTTCGGTCGATCGGTACGGTCGACCGGTCAATTGACCATTCGTCAGTATTTTTTCCAGAGAGTCGTCGATCGACTGGTCTGGTCGACCGAGAGCTCAAATCGGTCGACCGACAGAATTTCCGGTCGACCGACGTTAGTCCAGAATGTTTTTCTTCGTGTTTTTGCTCTCATCGGTCGACCGACGGGATTTTCGGTCGACCAACAATATGACTGTTAGACACTAACGGCTATTTTCTGAGCAGTTTTCTTGGGGTTGTTTTGTCTTTTGACTTGGGATTTTCAGCTGAGTTTTTAGAGCGTATAAATACCCCTTTGCTGATGTCTTGTCAAGTTGATCAAGAGAGTTTAAAAACAAGTTTAAGAAAGTTTTAATCAAGGGTTTATGTTTGGTTTAAGTGTGTTTACAAGCTTTTAAGCATTTGAGTGTTTCGGTTTTGTGATTCAATTCTACAAGAGCTTGAGGAGATCATCTATTGGTATTTTGGCATTCAACTATTCTCCCTCCAACTCTTGATATCTTGAGAAGTTTTCTAAACTCTATTTCTAGCTATTTTATATATTTGATTATCATTGTTATTTAGCTAGAACTACATTGAGTTTAGTTTTGATTTATATCTCTTTGTTCACACACACCCTATTGAGCTTATTGTATTTACATTCATAGTATAATTTAGGGTTGTGGGTTTGTGACATTGAGAGTGAGCTTAATTGAGTTCTCACCTTGTTTTGAGAACAAGCATTTGTCATATTTGTGCTTATTGTGAGATCACTTTGTAATACACTTGTACACCGAGTGAGGAGTGTGTGGTGAGAGTCGGGGATCGTCCCAAGAGGAGTGGCGTCGGTTGACGTACCTAGGGAGAGGTTGTAACCGAGCACTTGAGGGAGACACAGCTAGGTCCAACACTTAGTGGGTGTAGAGTGTGATTGCAAGAGTGTGAGTTGTAGAGTTTTCGGTTAGCTAGAAAACCGAGTGTGTAGAAGAAGTTCCGGCTTCCAAACCGGATTGTGTTAGTGGATTTCTCCCCGGGAGTGGGGAGCGGAGACGTAGGACGGAAGGTCCGAACTCCGTGATCATATAGTGTGTTTGAGTGTGCTTTGGCGTTCATTCATATTCATGCTCATATCTTATATCGCCATTGTCATTAGCTCATTAGTTATATGATCCACTATCTTGTTTAGATTGTTTACCCTTGTGTTAATTTTATATCCTTGCACATACATTGTTTATATCTCTTTGTTAGGATATATCTTATTGTTTATATATCCTTGCATATATTTCTATCATATAGGATATATCACCTTTTGTATATGGCATATTCTTGCACATAACTCTTTGTATATCCATCTTGCAAGAATATATTTGTTAAGTAATTTTAAATTGGCATTTAATCGGATTAGATTAGCATAAGACCCTAATCACCCCCCCCCCCTCTAGGGTCTAACACGGAGCTCTGTTATTCACATACTTGTTGAAACTTAATCCGGAGCAAGTTGACCATCAAAGCATTAGATATATTTTGTCTGTCGAAACAAAATCAGGTCAGCACCAGCTCATTCATTAGCCCCAGGAAAAAATAAGCAAGACATAAAGGGTGCTTGGGGATCTTATTTTTTAGTCAAATTAGAGCCTTTACATATCTATCTGTTTGGGAAAATACCAAATAAATTAATTAGCTTATAAACTCCACTTTAAAAAGCTAGTATACTCCCAACTTCTGAAAAACTAGCTTATAAGGTCATCTAAGTAAGCTAGGTTTGGCCAAGCAAATTAAATTATATCCAAAGAATTTTTATACAAGTTTTTTGTTATAATCCAAAAGCTACCAAAAGCAAACATAGATTAATAGCTTCTAAAAATAAGCCCCTCCAAACACCCTCATAGCCGTTTTTCTTTTGCATTAAAGCAAATGATGTCTGCAAAATAAATAAGGAAGGCAAAAAAGAAAAGAAAAGCATTGTAGAATCCACTGCTTCCTTCAACTTAGTTCAAATATTGGACAAAATATCATATTCGGTATCGGTATAGGAGAATATTCTACAATATTATATTTGGGATATAGGCTTTGATAATGATGATGATACATCTAAATGACAAGTTTTAAATCACATTAATTTTTGTGAGTACTTGAGATTCTATAATATTAATAGCAAATGGATAATAATTCTTAGTAATATTTTAATTACCAGTCGAAGTCTCATTTGTAAGTTTTGCCACAAAACAATAAGTTTTTGGTATAATATACTGTTTATTAACAAAATTTTAGGCAATATTTCAAGAAAATCATGATATATCGGGCAACATTTCATCCAAAAATGTCGCAACATTGGTTTTAACTTTTATTTATTTTACATGTTAGATCAGAATTTATGGAAAAATTGAGGCATGAATCTAAACACGTACTCAATTAAAATGCCAAAAGACAAAAAGGAAATTTAGGACCCAATGAGGCCCAAATTCTTCTGTAAAAGGTTTACAACTCTTTTAGCTCTGACTCTCTTCTTTAAGTTGGACTGTGTTGTAGCACCACCTAATTGTGCCTTCCCTTCCTTGGTTGCTTGTAGCTGACAAATTACTCTTTGTCTAAATCCCTCACAATTTTTAAAATCTCTCTCCTCATTTTCATCACGGATCATGAATGCTAGGCGAAACTTTGGTTCCAAAAAGTGGTGAAAAGGCTTAAGATTTTAAATACAAAATCTATTTAGTCCGACCATTATATTCGGAAATGTCAGTTACTTCTTTAATAATTTTAAGGTTTAAACATGAAAATTTGCCATTGTTTCTGTACAACTCCATCATCTCATGCTTCAAGTATGGGCATGCACGCACGCATGCTCGCACACACATTATCTGATATAGCGATATTGGGTTAGGGAAGTGTCCGACTACCTGCTATAGCGATATTCAACAAAAGATGTTCCCACATATTTGAACGTCATTCAGATTTTTCAGATAATTAAACACAACAAACACATGTACAGATGATAATATTTTGAGAAAATAGTAACTCAATAGAAGGTGGCATATATGCTAATAAACTGATCGTCAGACAAACCATCTAGTGCACCAACGATGAAAATGACAACGTAAAATTGATAAAGTACAATCCAGGATGACATGATTGATGATTTTCCCTCCAACTTAAGCTACATTGCTCCGACTCCTCTTTAACCTGCGTAAGGGTGGTTCTTTATCAAATGCTAAACGTACAGTAAGAAAATATAAATTAACTCTTGCTCTCTGGGAGATTGCAGTTTATAAAATCAGAGTTATATAGTATGCATGCAGCTGCTCATCGAGCAATATTTTCTTCTTATTCTTCTTCTTCTTAAAAAAAAGAAGGAACAATGGAACGGATATGTCATGACTTTCCCTGGACTCATGCTTATTGGAGTCAGTCTAAAGCAAAAGTAGCCTGGTTTTTGGTTTGTAAACTAGAAAAACCTGGTGGTCTTGGTATTGGAAACATGACATACAAGGAGACGGAATATGCATATCATGATTATTAATTAAAATTAATTAAAAATTAGAGGAATACCTGAAACATTTTTCAAATTTCTTCAATAACCTGTCTAAGATCAATCCGAAATAGCTTACTCAAGAGAAAAAACTTCCAATTGAAGTCCACCTATTATCGAAGAGGAGCAATACTGAGAAATAGATTCTCAAATTTCTAATTCTTTTCTATTATCCACTTATGTTCATAAGACTACATGTGAACACTATATATAGAATTTGACTTGCCTTATAAATTTTTATTTTAAACAATAGTTGATATTTGATAATAATTCTTATCAATGCATTCAAGAATGAAAAGTCGAGCATTAGGTTTCCGAGAATAGTAGGGACAATTTAGTTGCTTAATACTGAATAAACGACATTATTCAAGAATGAAAAAGAGTGGGATTTTGAGGAAAAAAGATAATATGCATGTGATAAATGAAGATGCAAGATTGGATCTTTGTCATCCTAAAGTTATTAAGCATGTTGTCCGAGTCCAGAGTGACGAGTAAATCTTTCACATGCTTTGAGATTGAAGCTTGATACAATTCAAAGGGGAATCAATGCCTATATTTCTATACAAAATCTGTTAATCTGAGGAATGGGTCCATTAGCAAACCTTGGCAACATAAGGTTCATACATCAATATTTGTCTAAGGCTAGCAATGAGTTGAGAAGGAAAGAGACATTCGAGATAGCAATGAAGCTCACTGAAGAGGAGCGATGGAGTGCAAATGTGCGATGTGCATGGTTTGGAGCTAAGAAATTAGATATTGTTCAAGCTCTAATTCATTGTTTTGGCAGTTTTAGCAAGTCAAATGAAGTAGTTCTTTTAACCAAGAGGCCACAATTTTTCAAGGTTACTTCTTTACTATCTTTTTACTTTTAGATGAATAATAAAAAATTCATTTGTGTTTGTTTTTAGTCAAATAATTGATATTCTCTTTGATATAATCATCAAATTTCAACATAATAGTCGTGAATAGGTTTATATAAGGATAGGAGTAATGGAAAGGTTTTATTATTATATTTTTTAACATCCAAATTAACTTCAAAAACTTTCATTAGGGAATTTCTGTTTTTGTGAATTCTACTATATGATATCTAACATTATGAGTTTAATTTTAGATAACTTTATGTAACCGAATTCCCAAGTTCATTCTTATGGCTCATTAGGTAACTTACTGACATATTTAATGAATACTAGTATGGTGCACGTGCGATGCACGTGTAAAAACTTTTATGTTTGTATGTAGCCTTATAGCTTTTATTGCATTGATCAATTTTTTTTCTATGTGACATATATTTGAAAGATGTCATATATAATATATATATATATTAGGTTTTGATTGAATGACTTTTGATTGGCAATTTATGTTTGTTCTCAGAAATGATTTGTCACTTTTATTAAGTGATGATATAAATAGACGTTATAGGGTTATGAATAGGATCATAAAGAACACTCATTTGGCATATAAAAAATCAGGATATTGAGAGAAATACTTCAAAATAAATAAGGTAACCGAAATTATTTAATTATATGTCCACTTAATGTAGCAGAATCATATTTTCTTTAAGTTTGACATAAATAGATAGAAGGGAGCTCAATTTGAGCACCATTCATCAGCTTCAAAAGATGTATCTTTGTCAAACTGTAGAGAGCTATGAGGAATTGGGCTGCAGGAAGGCAATTTGATCTATAATAGCTAGATTCCATGACATGTAAATGAAACTGAATTGAGCATGATCAGGCATCGTCAACTTATCAAGGATCAAACATAACTATAAATGTTACATAAAGAGTGAGATCACCTTTGAGATCAAAGATAGTATGTTGCATTGTTTATAGTTAACAGTTTTAATACACATCTTCGCTGCATATTAGAATGTTGTGTTAGATAATAATTGTTTGAAAGATAATTTGTACAAAATATGCATCATAGAATGAAAAAATAATGAATCATGATTTTCTTGAGGTGATTTACCTTTGAGACAATAATACTCCTGGATACACAACATTTTTCGCATATGTTTTTGTTGTTCTTCTTGTTTGGTCAACTTTCACTAATACCTTAGTTGTTCTCATTGATATACCCCTTGATAATGTAACATATAATTGACCATGTGAGAATACATGGTGCGACAAATAAACTCCAACATAAGGTATTGTTTGTCCCTATGCTTTGTTGATTGTCATTGCAAAACATAGTCGGAATGGAAATTATTTTCTACGAAATTGGAATAGATAACCCTCATTTTCAACTAGAGACAATGGTATTCTCGGAATCATGACATTTTGACTAGAATGTTGACCAATTGTGATTTCAGCATGGATGACATTATCTTCATACCCTCTACAAATCATTCTTGTGCCATTGCACATTCCATTAGATGGATCAAGATTAAGTAATAACATGATCAGACAATTTCTTTTAAGAATCAATTTGTGACGCGGGAATCCATTCGGCATTAGGGTGTTCAAGAACTCTTCTTGGTAATAATTATTTGTGTCATCTACTGCTTCATAAAAGCTAAAGAATGTTTTAGCTTCACCAGGTAACAATGCAATTAATTTTTCATTAATTCCATCGACATACTCATTCCGTGTTGAAAGAATAGTACGTTATGTTATGTATTCAGTAGATGATGAATTTGCTTATAATGATGGAATGATAGCATCAATAAATTTTTTTAGAGTTTTCATCATTGTCATATTCTATTACCATTTCATGTGGAAGAAGTATCAAATTCTCATCTATTGTGGGTTCCTCTCCATTCGCCACGCGCAATAAGAACTCTCCAAATACTTGGTCAGTTCTTGCCCTCGTATTAATAGTGAGAGATAATTTTTTCATTTTTCCCAGAGATATGATTTCACAAGACTTGCATTGACTATTTCTGCTCAAGTGCCGCATGGAACAACTGGTAGAACTTGACGAAAATCACCTCCAAACACCAACTACTTTTCCACCAAAAAGTCTTTTGTCACCCATTATATCCCTAAATGTTCTGTCAACCGTCTCAATCGCAAATCTTTTTTCCATAGGTGCTTCATCCCATATTATAAGTGATACCAATCGTATTAATTTTGATGTTTCATCCTGCTTTGATATATTGCACATTGTAGTTTCATAGCAGCAATTGGAATTTTGAACCGCGAATGTGCAGTTCGCCCTCCTGGCATTATTACGGTAGCCACTCCTGATGTTGTTGTTGCTAATGCTATCATCTTTCTTGATCTTAGATTTGCAAGCAGTGCATGATAAAGAAAAGTTTTACATGTTCCTCCTGGACCATCCACAAAAAATATTCCGTATTTTTTTTCGTTGACTCTATCTAATGTGATATCGAAGGCTTGTTTTTGCCTCAGGTTTAATTTTGATTGAGCATGAAAATCTTCTGATGGAATGTCTATCTCCCTTTCATTAATAATTTCTCTCGATAAAGTCTGACATTGGTCAACATCATCATGTATCAGTAATGGTAGAACAAAATCTGCAATATGTTTACCCATTGTAATAACCGTGAATTTTGATACTAGTTAAAATAATTTTCTGGTATTTTTAAAATATTTAATTATTAATTTTAAAAGAGTATTTGTATTTTTCTTGATTTCCTATAATTTTCTATAGTTTAAAAATCTGATTATATATTTATTTAAAGGATTTTGATATTTATAAATTTATTTTGTGTGGTAAAAATTTCTAGAATTAAATTGTTGTGTTATTGGTACTATTACATATTATTTTAAATAATATGTTGTGCTATTAATATTATTACATAATATTTTGTATAATACTTTGTTTTATTAATTACGTATTATTTGTATAATTAGTTGTATTATTTCTGTTGTTACATATTATCTATCGTATTAGTATAACTAGTATGTTTTACTATGTACGTAATTATCCCATAATTATTTGATTTTAAATATAAGTAAATATATTTTATTTATTGATTATTCTTGTTTAATTGTACAATATGCGTATTTTTCGACTATTTGGTATCAACTGTTATATTAGCTCATTATGTACGTTTTTAATTGTAGATAATTATTATACAATTAGTTTAATTTTTAAGTACCCAAAAGTATTTATTTTAATTATTTTAACCTAAACCCTAATTATATATATATATATATATATATATATATATATATATCTCGTGTTTTCATTTCCGCCGCCACTGTATATCTCCTTCTCCCTCATCTCTCTCTGACCGAGCACAGCCGCCCTAGCAGCCGCACTCGAACCCAGCCGCTCACCGCTGCTTCTCTCCCCCGCGCTGACCTCGCCAACCTCCGAGCGCAGATCCGCCGCTCGAACTCCCTCCGGCCTGCACCACCGCCAGCGCCTTCTGCAGCCGCTCCCCTCTCCGTCGACCTCCCCCACTCTCCCATCTCCGGCCACCCCAGCTCTACCGCAGCCACCGGACACCAGATCGGCCAGGCCGCCGCTCCGACCCCGACGCCAGTCCCCTCGCCTTCGCCTCCAGCCACCATCAACACCACCGCTCTCCCGCAGCAGCTCTTCGATGAATTCCGCCTCGTCGTCGCTGACCTTGTTGAGTCTCCTCCCCTCGTCGCTCAACCGCGAGCCCCGACACCCAAGTTTGCTGCCAACGACCACCAACCACAACCACCAACGTCTCTCCTTCGTCGCACGCCACCTGTTCGATAATATGCCGACGCAGTCCAGACCCGCCACAGACGTCGCTTGAGATCCGTCGTACCGCGTCTGCATCGGCGCCGTCGCCTCATCGTCAGACCCCATGGTCTTGCAGGCAAGATCTCGTTCTCCTTGTTTCGTAGTTGAATATTTACATTATTATGAATCGTTTGCGTAGTTTAATTGTGACGTATTTATCTGCATGTAATTGTTTGCTGAAGAATATTAATTATATCATGGTAATATGATAAATGATATTTTCATAATAATTATAATGAATTAAAAAATTTAGTTCGGCGAAAGAATCATTTTTAGATAATTATAATAATTTAAAAGAATTTAATTTGGAAAATGAATTAGTTTAGATTAATTGTTAAGCGAAATAATTTAAATGAATTAATTTAGAAAAAGATTATTTTCTGAATTATGTAGCTGCTGTTTATGATTTATAATTCTTATTTTGATTATCTGATATGCTATAATATTATCGCACATGATTAGTTGCATTGATTGTTCATTGTTGTGATTGAGAATTGTTAGGAGTTCTTGACTATAATAACCTGTATGACACAGTTAGGATCTAGAATCTCGTGTGTAGTTGACCTGGAATTATGAGAATTAGGGTGAGAGTCTTGGTCCATGTGAGCGGTTGTGATTGCTGATGTATATTCCAGACTCACGCTGGTGAAGTTTGTGTAGTCACCGGGGTGGGTCTGAGGAGATGAGATTTGTGATGGTGGTTGTATTCCAGACTCGCGCTGGTGAAGTTTGTGTAGTCACCGGGGTGGGTCTGAGGAGTTGAGATATTTATGATTGTGGTTGTATTCCGGGCTCGCGCTGGTGAAGTTTGTGTAGTCACCGGGGTGGGTCCGAGGAGTTGTGATATTGAGATTATTGATTATTTTCCAGGCTCGCTCCAGTGCCTTGTTTCGGCCTGGGGTGGGTCTGAGGTATCGTGATATGTGATTGTTGATTATTTTCCAGGCTCGCGCTAGTGCCTTGTTTTGGCCTGGGGTGGGTCTGAGGTATCGTGATATGTGATTGTTGATTATTTTCCAGGCTCGTGCTAGTACCTTGTGTCGGCCTGGGGTGGGTCTGAGGAGCAGTGATATTGAGATTGTGATTATTTGAGATGAGTGATGGGATAGTTAGTTACATGACCTTGATTCTTGACTAAGTATGATTCTTGTGAGACGTAGGCTGGTTGTACTTCTTTTCATACATAGATCGGGATTAATATTTAATTATCTATAATTTGAGACATATGGTATATACATGAGGGTTTCCTTGTTTGGATTATTTCGCTCGACGTACTACGTCTCTTATTGTAGATTTTTAAATATTAATTCCATCTAGTTGTATGACCTTGTTATGTGGATGATTATAGGATGGTTAGTTGTATGATCTTGTTACTCGGATGTTTATGTTTTCTCCTGATTGTTATACTCTAGTGATGGATTATATCTAGCTTGTTAGTATTTCAGCTGCATGTTTCTATTTGTTATTACTGTCATTGCATTGGTCATTCTTCTGTATTATTATTTTCCCGAGTGGGATCTTACCGTGCGTCATGCACCTGACGTACACCTGTTTTCTCTGGTGTACGTCAGACTTAGAGGAAGAACAGGTTCAGCTGGGAGATCATCAGGAGCCAGAGGATTCTCAGCAGGAGTGCCTAGTGGACGGAGCAGAAGAAGAAACCGAATCTTAGTCATTCCTTTCAGTTTGTTTGTAGCACATTCATTTCCTTTTGATCAGTGTATTTTTATATTCTCCAGTATCCCATTCAGATAGTTTTGTATAAGGGCATTGACCCGAATATTATGTCTCGGATGTTATCCTATTTGTGATATGGATCTTTCTGTCATGTGTTGTTCATTATATTCTTACTATCTGTGATCGGGGACCTGTGACTTCGTATTGTTTTATTTCCAGACGCTTAACGTATTAGATTGAGAAAAAGAGGTCTAGCACTTATCTCTCCTCAGTCTAATACGTCGCGGGCTTGTTCATGCTCCGATTCCCGGGTATTTTGGGAAGCGGGGCGTGACACCCATACTCTCAAGGAAGAGAGACTAATGCTTTTTAATGTCCACGCAACACGAGCTGCTAGCATGTATTCATTTACTCCTCCCTTGAAATCTTCTGTCATCGCTTCAAAATGATCGTTCCATAATTTTCTTACATTTGATGGTTGACAATAAACCAAAATAATGGCTAATAATCTTCATAGCGCATAAGGCATTTGGAAGGCAGTGGCCTCAACTAAACAATCAGAAATACTATCACCAGCTTCTAGTGATCCTCTATTTTGTGCAGCTTCCTTGAAGGACTTATATGCAATACCATCAACTGTTAAAAGATATTCCTAGAAAGTAGGGCCCCTCACATGATTTAACAATAGATGTAAATAATATCTCTCTCCTTCTTTTGGGTTTGCAGCATTTATACGACCAATGACAAGTTTGTGTTTCCGATCAGACTAAACCTTTGCTTGGTTATTCTACACGTAGTGTTCAGGAAATTCGACGTATAAAAATTGCCTTGCATTTTTAGTTGTTGTGCATTTTGTGAAGAATTCAGCGAGCATAGTTTTTTATGATCTTTCTGAATATATTACATCATGAAGATCTCGATGTTGCCAATAACAAATTGATTGCTTATCGGGAAGATGTAACTGAAGACTAATGACTAGAGAATAGTTTCATTCATCTTAAATTCATACATTCAAAATGCTTCTTGTGCTGACACCCACCGTCCATCTTGGAAATGTTTTATTTTATCAAACTTATTTTGCTTTTCATTGTGTGCAAGATAGACAGAGATCATGTCATGCCCTTTATATATATATTTATATAAATATTTGATCACTTTTACACTAGAGAAAACCTTAACATTAATGTGGCAATTGTACTTGGTAATGACAATATCATATTTAAAGCTTTTTTCACATAGTATATTTTTTGTTGAAATATTCTCATAAATAATAAACTTTAAAGCTTTTGTGAAGATTGTACCTAATAAGGAGATATGGATTATAAGGAATAACCCAATGGTTGTTCAACTCTGCTCGACGCACACATACTTTTCTACCATTATCACGCCTCGTGTAAATTGGATATGGATCTTTACCAACTATTGTCTTAGAGGAAAAAGGTCATGGATAATGATGTCTACATTCTTGATTAACCATGCAAGGGCTGTCCATGCCGTGTTTCCCACAGGGACATGCATCATATGTTTTACAACCATTTCGTGAAGTCTTGGATGAGTAGACATAACTGGTATTTCTGCTGAAATATATTTATTGAACTGGTTAGGAGTTAAGAATTTGCAATCTTCTTTCAAGATAACTAAGATATGAGCATGAGGGAGCCCTCTTTTTTGAAATTTAATCACGTACACATGCGTTCCAACCTTTCCAAAGACATTCTTTTTAAAGAGTTGATCTTTTAGGTCTTCAAGTTTTGAACAGAATACACACGATGTCAAATGAGGTCTGTCTTGAGCAACTTGTCCCATTAGAAGTTCGTCTTTTATTTCTTTCCAATCTGGATTACAAGTCATCGTAATAAAAATATCTGGCTTACCAAACCTCTGAACCAAAGCCATTGCATCCATATACCGATGATGCATGTCTCTTGGTCCTCCAATAAAAGATGCATGTAAGATAACCCTTTGCCCAACTTGATCACCTCAAGTTTCACTGGTGGTTAGACTATCAACTATTCCTTGATACACTTCAGCTCTTATTTTAGATTGTTTGTTCCGAAAGTAATCAAGTCTAGTTGTCTCAAGTTTGATATGCATGTCTACTACAAATTGTTGTAACAATATTCCAGCAACCAACAACACAGATGGTTCTGATTCTCTTATTTGTAACTTGTAGCAATAATATTATCTACATAAAACATGAGATTGTTTTGGCATAGTGACACCTATACGGGAAATTTTTTATTAATATTTAATATATGAAGAAACATTATTGATCACAAATGTTAAAATAAGTATATTTATGAGTAATTTACATGTATGTTCTTAGTTCTTGTGTTGATGAGAATCCCAATTGACTTGAATTATTGTTCTGTTTGGAGATGGAGCAATCAATTTTTCTGATATTTTGATGCCATCCAGATTCACCTTTCAAAAATAAAAGTGGGTATTGCAATGGATCATAGCAACCATAATAATGCTTAATAATGCTTCACATAATGTATTTGATCAGAGTATTTATGAATCACAATCTCCCTTTCAAATGGAACATTTGAACTATTCCCTTCAATCCATATGACAACAACTTCATTGGATGTTGGTGTATTATAGACCCGTTGATCAAGGTTGGTATTTGTAGCAATACAAACACGTATATCTTTGAATGATTCAAGATCTCTCAATGAACGAGGAATGTCGCATATGGATTATCTTTCAAAATTTCCATCACCATCTTCATAACGTCCTCATCCATTGTGTTGTTTTGCAATATTTTCATCCTATTGTGAAGCTCATTATCACAGTCATAAAAGTACAATTGGAAAAAACAGGTTTATCTGTGCTTGGTATCAAACCCGATAAATGGTGATAAAATTTCCCTTGTGCTCAAAATATATAAACACCGTTCGTCGATGATGCCAAACTTTTATCAATAGTAGCTCCAAATGAGGTGAATGAGAATAGACTATTGTATTTTCGAATATTTTTACGGAACTCTCTTGCTTTTGGAGTGTTGGATGTGAACAATGAGTAAAGAGCTGGATGGACATGCGTTGAAGCCAATTTGACTCGGCCATTATTGCAACAAAATGTTGGCACTTCATGTTCAAATTTCTTTGCTCCACAATGAATACAGTACGGGACTACTTTTATTTGATGTAACTCTAAGTATGAAGGATTATAGAATGTGTTTCCTATAAAATAAATTAAGCGATAAGTATTTAATTCTATAGACCATGGGTTTTATATAATTAAAGTGTGTTCAATATACCTTGAAATTGATATTCTGATTGCGTAGCACGAAGTAACCACTTGACTCATTGTTTAGCGGGACTTTGATGATCATTCGACGCGCTGACACTTGATGCATGCCTATTCTCAATGGATCTATTTATATGAGAAGTTTGCTCTTCTTGAGTGAGATTGGTATAGTAATCTTTGAAGTAATTGTTCCGCTTTCGCTTTCTTGATGTCTCTCCATCTGCAAATTTATATTAAAAATTATTGAAAATTACATTTTCGAATTGAAAAAAACATTTTAGATATTAAGAACATAGTTCAAACCTCCATCAAAAGTCATCTCTGGTCTATAGTCTGTTGAAATGAAACACATGCAAAAGCAATGGAATATAAGTAATAGTACGGAGTAATTTATTCATATATACATATGCAATCAAAGCACTCTAGCAAATCTTAAAAATGATTGCTTAATATAAAATAGTGTATATAGATTATCTTTTAAAATTATATAGTTATAGTATGGGTTGCTAAAAGTGATTGTTACTTTTCAATGCAAATTTTAGAGTGAAAATTCACTAATTGAGTAGAGTTCTTAAAGATTATTTTAGACGTTCTCATTAGCTTGTTAATCAATATGTCACCGCATGTTTACTAAGAGGGGGGGGTATTGGTTGGGACAAATTGGGGCCAAGTGGGAAAATTATTCAAATGGAACAATTTTATTCATTTGGGATATTTTAAGTGGAGCAAAGTGAGATAAAGTGGGATAATAAGACAATTTGAGCCTTTGATTTGATAATTCATATGGGATAATTGATGATGTGACACCTTATTAAAATATAATTTTATCTATTAATTACTTCTAAATTAACTTATCCAATTGGTTTAGTATATTATTATAATATAAACATTATTTTACTTTATATTAAAATATAATATGTTGTACTATAATTACTAATTAAAATTATTAATTATTATATTATATTATATTATATTATATTAGCATGCTATACTGTAAAATAATTAATATAATATAAGATCAATATATTTAATATAATGCATTATTTTATTTATACAAAAATATAATATGTTATACTATAATTACTAAATACTATTAATAATTATTATATTATATTACATTATATTAGTATCTTACATTATATAATAATTGATATAGTATATGAACAATATATTCAATATAATACTTTAATAATATATTATTTAATTCAATATATTATAATATTGTATCATAGGATATAATATATTGTATAAAAAATTTATAATATTTTATTTTATATATAATAAGTATAATAATATTTTATATAATATATATATAATAATTTATTATATAATAATATACCTTATCAAAATATTACATATTATTGTAATAAATATGTTATACTATAATTACAAATTAATATTATGTAATTATATATCATACAATATTATTAATATATGTTATTAAAATATCAATATATGTTATTAAAATATTAATATAATATATTACATTATAGTATCCTACATTATATAATAATTGATATAGTATATGAACAATATATTCAATATAATACTTTAATAATATATTATTTAATTCAATATATTATAATATTGTATCATAGGATATAATATACTGTATAAAAAATTATAATATTTTACTTTATATATATAATAAGTATAATAATATTTTATATAATATATATATATATATAATAATATATTATATAATAATATATGTTATTAAAATATTACATATTATTGTAATAAATATGTTATACTATAATTACAAATTAATATTATGTAATTATATATCATACAACATTATTAATATATGTTATTAAAATATTAATATATGTTATTAAAATATTAATAATATATAATAATATATTATATAATATTATCAATGTAATATTAATATATGTTATTATATAATAATATTAATATATAATAATATATGTTATAAAATATTAATATATGTTATTATATAATATTTATTATATATTATATTAATATTATCAATGTAATATTAATATATGTTATTATATAATATTATTAATATATGTTATTAAATTATGTTATTAAAATATTAATGTATGTTATTAAAATATTATATATAATATATGTTATTTATACAAAATTATAGTATGTTATACTATAATTACTAATTAAAATATTATATAATATTATATAATACTATAATTACAAAATATTATATATAATATATGTTATTTATACAAAATTATAGTATGTTATACTATAATTACTATATTAAAATATTATATAATATTATAATAAATATGTTGTACTATTATATAATATAGTATGTGATATTACATAATAATATATATTAAATATCATAAAATAAATTATACATATAAATTAAACTATAATAATATTTTATTTTATTACTTGATAATATAATATAATACATTGAATATATTATTACTTTATACTTTATATATCATGTCATATATTTATAATATAATTAGCATGTATTAGTTTAAGTAATACAAAAGGTTTGAAAATTATCTCAATTGCCTTCAAAGTGGAATAAAATTGTTTTAATATGGAGGATGTGGTAAATTTTTACTATTGGGACAACATTTTTGTATATAAGTGGGGTAATTTTATCTCAATGGTGAAATTGTTTCACTAGTGTTCTAAAAAACCAATAACACAAATGTATTATCTTTGTCCCATTGTCCCAATAAATAACACTATGAAATAGAATCCCCAAATTATCCCATTATCCCACCAAATGTCCCATTGAATAACCTCCACTCTCCTAAGATCATCATATGTAATTAATGTGTGCATTCCATTATGGCGGAAATATTCCCCTGTAGTACACCTAGAATATGGGGCCACATATCCTTTATATTATTTTTATCCTTGAAAACATGTAATTTTGATATGGTTGCACGTAGACAAATTTGGGCCACAGATCCTTTATGTTATTTTTATTCTTTGTGTTATGATGTGAAAATGAAATTATTAAATTACCACTATAAGATAAATACAAATTATATTTGATATGGGTGTTTGGAAGGGAGTAGGGGCAATTAGTTGGATATAATTTCAAATGGAATATACAAATTTATGTGTCATTGTAGATGTTTACTCTCCTAAATTAATATCTATATACTATTACAAACAGGATAAATGTAACTATTCTCTATACCTTAGCTGTATATATGTAATACTTGTAATTCTAATGAGAGCCATATTTGCTCACGGTCCTGTATGTAGAGATACTAATCAGTGGCGGATCCACACCCTCTCGCATGGTGGTTCAAAATATACATTAATATTTTTTTTCAAGATCTATGATTAGAGGCGTAAAAAACAATAAATAAATATAAAGCGAAAAAATATTTTTAGAGAAGCAAAAATAAAAAAATAGGAGAAAGTATATATATATATATATATAAAGATAATTACTTGGCTTATCTTCATCTAAATACAGTAAATAGAATGTTGGGTTAAAAAAAAGAAAGAAACATAATGTAGAGAAAGTGGTTTGTAAAAAAGGAAACTTAGAAAACTTTGGGAGGATTAGAACCTGTGACCTCTTAGAAACTAACCACCACTAGTACCACTGGGCTATAAGTTAGTTATGTTTACTAGTAGATATCTATAATATATAGTCCATTTACGAAAGTTGAGGTGGTTCAAGTGAACCACTTTGAACGGGCATGGGTCCGCCACTGATACTAATATCAAAGCGTCTAACCTCACGCAGTGCTAAGATATCAAGCCGTCTAAAAAACAAATAGAAACTAGCGAAATAAAAAAAGAAACATAGCAACAAACAAATACCTCCTCTTCACAAAAGTGGAATGCCTGCTCCTGTATCTCTACCAGGTTCTCTTCAAGCTAAAGAATAAAAATTATTAGCTTCTAATACTTAGCATTTGACTTTTCAATAAATATATCTACTTTCCTGTATAACTAAAGGAAAATCTTTAGATGAACAGTATTTTTTTTGAATATCCACGTATTTATCTCGAATTCCCCACCATTTCCCCACAAATGTTTTTAAGTGGCCACGTTTTGCAGTTGCCCACCAATTCCCCATCCTCAACCATTCGATTCGAATCGAGAACTCCTCCCTCGACCTTTCCATCCTCAACAATCTTCTCCTTGTTCTTCATGCTGTGTCGATGGCGGTGATGGCGGTGATTATGGTGTTTTCGCCGCTTCGCATCGCCCTCCGCCGCCTCCGGCGACGGCGATCGGTGCTTCTTTAATGACGGAGACTGGAGAGGCTCTTGATCTTCGATTTCCATGGCGAATATTGAAAATTTTAGGGTTAGGGTTTGTGAAGGGCGCTATCGGTATCGCTCTTTTAGGGCTTTTTCCGAGGCTGAGATCTATCGAGGATTTAGCGAAACGGCGATTGAGAGGAATTAGCAGCATCCTCTGCTTCCAATCCTTAAATAATGCGTAATGGGATTTTAAGCTTTCTTACTGTCAACTACGATAAATCGGAATTGTTTTAAACTTCTTTATCCCATTTTCAATATCAGTTATGAGAGAAAGAAGTATTGTTTTACTGTTATTTCTTAAATTGTCTCGAGAGGCTTCAGTTAAGCCCTGCTCCAATCAGTATCTGCTTGCAAAATTGCTTCTTGATTACATTACAAATCTCACTGAAAACAAAAGCACACCAGTTTCCTTTGAAGAATTTAATTCTTCAAAATTGTTTGAAGAAGTTTCATGCGAATTTTAGAATCACGCAACAACTGATCATTTTTAATGCCTCCTAATATCCTTTGGTATTTTATTATTACATGAGTTGTATTGATTCATAATTTGGTTTTAGGTGCATCATGCCTCCTAATATCCTTTGGTATTTTTCCAATAATTAATTTATTATCTAAATGGTGCATCATGCATGAAGTTTACACTATCGCCTAAGTTCGTGTAACAAATTGCCAATCCTCCAAAGTTCTCCTAAAATGGAGAATGTCTTGAAGGAAAAGATGATAAATTAAGGAAAAAGATGATCAATTTTCTATGTGCAGAAGTACATTCAACTCTTAGGCACAGTTAAAGGCGAAATAAGGCATACCTGACCTATAACTGAATTTAATAACAAACATAGTTAATGTGAATCTCACATCCAGGATTGTAATTAACTTATTTGAACTTTTCTTTTTACTCCTTGCATGCAAGTCCTTGGCCATCAGAAGACGTTCTTGCTTACTTTTGTATAAAGCATTCAGATATTTTCAGGTATACTATGAATATGACCTTACATTTCGACAGTGCTTAAATTTTTATTTCTGATTTATTTTTTTAATCAACTATTCTTGACTACTATCGGCTACTTTCATCTAAGATGAGGATGTCATTTATTGTTCAGTTCTTCTTCTCGTGCACTCTTGTGTGCACATATAAAGGAGCCTACGATGAATAACAGGAGTATGAAAAAAATACATGAAAATTTATAAGGCAATTGTTCCCATCAGATGCATTACCCATAGCAAAGGGAACAAACTTCAGCTTCTGGAGATGGTCAGTTGCATAGTACAAATTGACAAGACGAAAATGGCATATCTTTTTGCTTGCATGGTCCCCTCTGTGCCTGCGTGTGTGCGAATTGGTTCAATGGATTCTTTAACCGTTTGAACTGGGATATTAGGCCAGAATCCTCTTCAAATCCCATTTTCCCATTAATTTTCTCTCTGTCAACATCGAAAGGTTCCATTTTCTTTACTGCTTCAATATTCTTCTCCTCTTCCCACTCCTCAAGATTAGATTTTGAACACTCCTCTACCAAATCCATATCAATTCAATCTATAGATTATAAGATCCCCAAACTTGATCCCAAATTATCATCAATAGCAACAAATTCTTCAGGAAAAGTTTGAATTTGGAGATTGGATGACGAATTTGGAGGAAAAAGTGTAGCTGTAACAGGAGGAAATTTTTGGTCCAGTTCTCCTCTGCATGCAGGTATGCCTATTTTGCCTGTTGTGTTTCTTCCCTTTTGTTCGTCTTCTTTCTGACTGACAATGTATATCATCAGGCTGAAAGTCTAGAAGAGGTTATCCATATTGTTAACAACAATAGGTACTTATTTTGCTTAGAAGAGGAACTTGGAAGCTGGCTACAATTTATCTTAGCTCTAACATTGAAGTCACATGTTTTATTGCTACGTTAGGTATGGTAATGGAGCGTCTATATTTACAATGTCCGGTATATCTGCCAGGAAATTCCAAACAAAGATAGAAGCTGGCCAGGTAAATCATTAAATTTGCAGGCAAATTTAAAAGTTACATGTTACTATGTTAGTCATAAGAGCTCTCTTGTGAGGGCAGTATCGAAAGAAATTACGTATTAAGACTTTTTTAGTATCCTCATTACATTAGTTGGAAACTAAAAGGAAATGACAGAATGAATGAATGGAAAGAGCGAGAAGAAAATCAGTTTTTCACTAGGAGATTTTCCACATGATTTAAATAAACTAATATTGTGTTCATTGCATACATATTTAGTTACCTATTTTGATCTCACAAGAGATTGGATGACGAATTTTGAGGAAAAAGAGTACCTGTAACTGATTATTTTAAAGTTCGAATTTGGAGATTGGATGACGAATTTGGAGGAAAAAGCGTACCTGTAACTGATTATTCCTCTTAATTAAGGTTTCCTTGGATCTGAAGATGGAAGGGGATCAGATTGGGACAGCGAGCTCTCGAATTATGAAAGAAAAACAGTGAGGAGAAATGACAGAGATAATATGATAAATTAATCTACTCAATTTCATCTTCCGCCTAACCCATTTTATCATTTGATATAAACTAATTACCTTACTATGTATCTATTTTGCAGTGCAATATAATGTTTTCAAAATACTGATCAAGGATCTCAATGTCCAAGAGGCGGTCATCATTGTAAGTTTATTAGCAAAGTCATATTATGTGAAGCTTTTCGTGTTGAATTAAGTTGTTATATTGTCCATAAATATTGGATTATGACTCTCTTTTCTTTGTCTATAAATGTTGAATTGGAATCTTCCTGATTGTTATATTGTCCATAAATATTGGATTATGACTCTCTTTTCTTTGTCTATAAATGTTGAATTGGAATCTTCCTGATTGTTATTTGTATCATTCATAGATATTAAGATAAGTTATTATTTTGTCCATAAATGTTTAATCATATTATGTAGTTGTAATTATGCAAAAGTCTAACATGTATCTTGAAACTTAATTTTCATACTTTTGTTAAAAGTAATTACAGTAGATTTGATCTTTTTTATCTGTATATGTAAAATGTTTGCTGTTTTATTTAAAGACTCTTTCTATATGTATATCTACCACTACTATGATTATTGCATTAAGTCATTGCAATTAAGAATATTATAAGATTTACAGGAGCATATATCACAGTTGTCAAGTTAAAATGTCAGGTTAGAGGATTACTGGATCCATAATGTTGAACTTCACAACTATATATATTACTTGAAGGGATAAGCAAGAGATTTAACTATCCGTGTCAAGAGATTTAACTATCTATGTTTCTATGTTTAAATATGGAATTCAAGTACATGATGAATTCCCAACATATACCTATCTGCATATCCTCATTGGTTATATATAATAGTGATGAAACAAGTAATTATTGTACA
>BQKN01001062.1:610340-625464 GCA_022839385.1 Asparagus kiusianus
CAAGAGATTTAACTATCTATGTTTCTATGTTTAAATATGGAATTCAAGTACATGATGAATTCCCAACATATACCTATCTGCATACCCTCATTGGTTATATATAATAGTGATGAAACAAGTAATTATTGTACATAAGGCTTGAATGGAGTTATTGTTGGCTATTGATGTCTATCTGCATATCCTCAATGGTTATATATAATAGTAGATATTAGACTAATATCCTATAATGTATTCTTATATCATTACTACATTTAAATATTAGCATAATTGAACATAATATCTAACATATTCTTTAAATAATTAATAATTAATTTTTAGCATATGAAACCATGTATATAAAGTATAAGATAATTTTAAGATAAATTTCAAGTGACAAACCAAAAAAATGATGTGGGGAAAAATTGTGCACAAAAATAATCTGTAAGGATGCCGTGCTTAGCACGGGATGAATACTAGTACTTATTAAGAGAAAAACTCTTGTCAACTTAAGTTGATAAGAACCATTATCCACCAAAGTTTTTAACCGTTGGATTAAGTTTTAAGATCAAGATATTCTTTAGATGAAGTGTCATGAATTAATTGTAGGATGAGTATTTTCAGAAAACAACTCCACACAAAATAGGAAACAAAAAAAGAAAAAGAAATCTCTCCTTTTTATTCTCCCGTCTAAAATATAGTATTAGAGTGAAACCAGGGTAATAATAATCTGCATCTGCATTTTCTGTCTGCTGCTTAATTCTTCAATTCGGAACTCGGTATTCGTTTGTTGATTTATATTGTTTTAAATTGGAAAGTTACCTGCTAGTTAGATAAAACAGGTAATTGAACCTGATTCTGATAGCAGGTACGTAAAACAAAAAAAATTCTTGACAAACTCATTTCTAACCTTAGAGCTTATTTTTGGTGCAAGCAATTATGCTGTAGCTTCTTTTTTTATAGGTCAAAGCAAGATCAATTGATGCGACAAAATCCCAGATTATGAACGTATTATTGCTCATACCTTAACAAAGACTTTGGATCAATAGAACACCAGAAATAATTCACAGAACAAAAACAAAGGAAACTCAAAGGGAGATAAGTTTAATTTCTCATATTAATAAAAAAAAAATTTCTAATAGAGAGAAGAGATGTTAAGCTTAAGGGAGGTTTAGAGTTTGAATGAGTGGTTGAACAATTTTAAAGAAAGAAGGTGAGCGGGATTTATACATATATGAAAGCAATTCAAATATATTTGGGATATTTATTTAAAGATTTGGAAACAATAAAAATTTAAGAATTGTGTTTCATTAGTTAAGAAATTTTGGTAATAGACCTATTCAAGATCAAGTTGCTGTATTTAGTAATAATGACAAACCAAATACTAAATGGGCATTATTGAAACGTTTTTGCTCAGTTGCTATATTTGGTAATAACGACAAACCAAATATTGAAACGTTTTTGCTATCCAATGATAATGACTTAGCAAATAATTATGATTATTGAAACGTTTTTGTTCAGTTGCTATATTTATTTAGCAATAATGACAAACCAATTGGCAATATTGAAACGTTTTTGCTCTCCCTATTTATTCTTATTTGGTAAAATTTGACTTATAACCGAATTATGTAGTAATAAAGACTTGCCAAATTAATAATTTTATTTTTGAGAATAATGACTTGCTGAAGATACAAACATTTGTATTATTAAGTCAGGCTACGTTTTGATTCATCTTTTAAGAACGGGTAATAAAGGAATAATTTGCTTGCAGTGATTGCATGTCAATCCTGCATTCCCCGAATCGCCCCTCTTCTTCTTCTCCTTATGTTGAGAGCCACTAGACTTGCCTCCCGACTGTTTGGAATCACCCTTCGTTTCATTGCTCTTCTTCTGTTTGCCTTCAATGGCAATTGCCTTCACGCTCGCCTCTGCAATCGACTCGACCGTGAACAGCTTCATCTCCTTCCGGATATAGTCATTCAGCCCCGCTATGTACTTCATGAAGATGGAGTACTCGTACGTTGCGATGTTTAGAACCATCGCCTGCTGCTGGAACTCCGTCGTGTACTCTTGAACGGTCTGATTGAATCTTTGGTGTAAGCCGTACCACTTGTACCAACGCTCCTCAAGGAACCCCACCGGATAGAAGTGCTTCCTAAGTAGCTCTTTGAATTTGTTCCACAACGCCGCCTTCTTCTCCTGTTTGCAATAGGACTTCCACCACGTCAACGCGTGCCCCGAAAGCTTCAACGTCGCGAACACGATCTTCTCCTTGGATGAATATCCATAGAGAGTGAAGTACATCTCCATACGCTCAATCCAATCATCGAGCTTCTCCACATTGACACTCCCATCATAGACATGAATCTCCACTTTGAAATCAATCTTCAAATTTTGGTAATAATTCTTACCCCCGGTATGTGAAACAGACCTAACAACCTCGGCCTCTTCTTCCGAATCTGATTTCTCGCGTTCTTCATCGGACTCAACAAGTTTCTTCTTACCCTTCGAAGAAGATTCCTCATTTTTATCCCCTCCATTGATGAGACCCACAAGCTGAGTAAGAGTAGTCCCGATCGTCTCTATCTGTTTCTCCATAGCGTCAAGTCTTGCTGAGTTATCTGCTTCAGACATCTTCTCCCTCCTTATCTTCTGGACCTCTTCCAATGAAATAAGACCTCGCCCAGCTTCTTATATTGCGATCGAGTCAGGACCATACACAGGATGCCCCCTTCGTAGGATCTGATTGCTCTGATACCAATTTGATACGAGTTGCCGTGCGAGCACCTTTGATCGCGGAATTATCAAAGGTGGGTTGAGAAGAAAACAATAAGAACACAAGAATAACTCAGGTTTTGGGCGAATGATAATACCTTCTCTAGATTATGAGTATGCACTTTACAATCTCTCACAATCTCACTCTAGAATTAAAGAACAAGCTCTCCAAATCTCAATTACAATTTAATCTCCCTTGATTAAACTCCCTGATTGTTTTAAACCCTAAAACAATCCCTTATATATGTGTACAAACGAGGGTGACAAAGTGGTAAATAACCAAGCCCAACCCAAATAGAAAAACGCGTAAATAGAGTCCTTAACGAATCTGGAAAACTCCAATAAGTCGACTCATGAACAGTCATGAGTCGACTCATGACATCATATGAGTCGACTCATAACTGATGAGTCGACTGGTCAGAAACTTTTGCTAACAGGGCTTGAGTTCTTGAGTCGACTCAAAACTGATGAATCGACTGGTCAGAAACTTTTGACAAAATGACTGGGTTTCGTGGGTTGACTCATGACAGGCATGAGTCGACTCAACCTGATGAGTCGACTCATGTACATGTATGAGTCGACTCACAGGCTGAAATCTGGATACTTTGACTCTTCGATTCTCTGCCTCGTTCCTCGCTCCAACCTGCGCTCTCCTGTACTGATTGACACCTCTATTCTCATACTATCATGAGAATCATCCATCCTCAAGCTTCCATGAGGATCGCTAAGTTCTGAAGAGAAGATACACACGTATCAGTTTGAGAGATTTGAGAGATTTGTTTGAGAGGTTAGTCGAGTGATCTTGTAATTTCTACTTTGTACTCTCTTTCTCTATAGTGAAAACCCATCACTTCTTATCCCGTGGATGTAGGTAATTTGTCGAACCATGTTAAACTTTTGTGTTTGAGTTGGTGCCGTTATTTTTGGATTGTTTGGCTTTCTCTCTCGGCGTTTGTGTTTGTTCCGCCGCACACAACATGGTTTTGGTGCGGTTAGGGTTCGCAGGGGTGAATATTTTCTACAAGCTTGCTATCAATGATGGAATGGATATGAGGATTCTTGTTGCTTATCGATACCTGTTCGCCTCGGCGTTCTTGGGTCCTCTTGCTTTCTTTCTTGAAAGGTAATTTCTTGATTTTTTAAAGGGTTTTAGAAGTTTTTGTTTTGATTTTTTTTCTTGATTTTTGTTGTGTAGATTGCCTTGTTCATGGTAATGTACAAAAAAGGGGTAATTTTGAAATTAATCTCAGAACACCTTGTTCGCATGCAAGTGTTCTGATAAGATTTTTATTTAAAAAATGTTTAATGTTACTGCCATTATATCATTATGAATTTAATTAGAAGGAGATGTTATTAGTTATTTTTGAATTGCAACAGTTTAGATATTATGCAAAAAAGAATTTTAACTTAGATTAGATATTTTCTAGAAAGTTGTTGATGTTATTGTTTCTTGTTTGTTTTATTTTAAATAAAAATCAAATTATCCTATATAATCTCCTTGTTGGTTTTGATTAATTAGTATTGATTAGAATTTTTAAGCTTCCCCTTGTGCTTGAGATTTTAATATTTAGAAAATAAGATAAAATTTAAATCCATGTGTCGGGTAAAATTAATTTAAAGTTATTATTTGATAATTTATCCCTAAGTTTTTAATTTTTTTTGCTTTGGTTGCAGGAAAAGCCGACCGAGCTTGACTTGGAAAATCTTAGTGCAAGCATTCTTCTGTGGCTTATTTGGGTAATATTCTTTTTTCAAAAAATAAACAGTGTTCCTAAGGTGGCGTCTTAGATAATCATCTAATGACGCGGCCTAAAATCACATGATTGAGCTACATTGTGGATGATCCGCTCCGTTGAACTTTATCTACATATTCTAAAACACCAACACACCAAGTTTGGGGGATACCCATCGTCGTTTGACCCTCCGTCAAGCCATGTGAAAAGTTCTATTCATTCGAAACCGTTAAAATTGATACGAGTGGAGGAAGGGTCAAACGACGACGGGTTCACCCCAATCTTGGTGTATTGGAGTTTTAGAATATGTAGGTCAAGTTCAACAGAGCGGATCATCCACAATATAGCTCAATCATGTGATTTTAAGCCGCGTTCTTAGATGATTATCTAAGGGGTCATCTTAGAAACATTTCTCCCATATATAAACCACGTCTTGTTGACACTATGTATAAAGAAAGAAATAAGATAGAAAGACTTGATTCACATGAGACCCGTTGTTTATACTTGAAAGTCAATTATATATTTATTTAATTTTAAGCCTCTAGTAATTGTTGGGCCATTCTTTTTTTTTTTTTTTGAAGCCAAAAACAGGGCGAACTGCCTTGTTCATGAAAATATTATATATCACCAGTGTTTACAAAAAACCTGAATTAACAAAATGGATAGGGGAGGAAGCACAGTAGATGTAGACGGAGGAGAGCGGACCTTTGTCGTCATCTTCCAGTCGATAGCTATCGAGCTTCCAAACCATCCGAAATCCAGGGAAAAAAACTTAAAAAACAAACTTCAGCTGCCATACTACTACTATATACAAATACAGTTTCAAAACATGTTCCTCCTGAATAGAACTATCTCAGGAAGGGCTGAGAACTATATGATCCAAAATCAAAAGAAGATAGAAAACTGGGAACTCATCTCCTTAGAAGAAGTTATCTTCAAACCCTTCTTTCCCTGAAGATTTTGCTATCTCTGACAAACCAGCTTTAATAGCCGCGTCATACATTCGCTGAGATTTTTTGTTTTTAGATGTCCCTGTCCAGAAGAGAACAAAACGGGAAGAATTAGCCGCAATAGAGGAGGGGGGAGATGGATTATTGTTGAAAATAAGGTTGTTACGACTGCTCCAAATACACCAGCAGGTGCAAGGGAACAAAATCTTCCATATAGCTTTATGATGCTGGCTAACCAAGAAATCATCTTTTCCATTGATCAAACTAGTCACCTCCTGAGGCTATAGGCTTGAAGAAGAAGAAGGAAGCAAAGAGGACCATTCAACTTGAGTGAACTGGCATGTTATGAACAAGTGGTCATGCGTTTCCATTGTCTGGCTACAGGGGGGCATGTTGAGTCACCCATCCATCCTTTTTTGATCAGATTGCCCTTAGTTTGGAGTTTCTTTTTACTAAGGATCCAGAGGAAGATTTTTATCTTAAGAGGAATAGGGGATCTCCAAATAAAGTTGTGAAAAGGGGATAATAAACCTCCTTTGATAAGGATGCCATATAGAGATTTCACCGTGAAAGAGAGTGAGTGATTGGATGGCCAGAATATGGAATCAAATTTGTTTGAGGTAGGCCTGATTTGATCAATAAGGGTTAAGAGGTCTGATATGTCTTTTTTTTATCTTCCATCGAGATGCCTCTCCTCAAGATAGGGTTCCATCTCCATATGTTATTCTGCCATAGTCCTTGGGAGCTGACAGGGCTGGATTGTGAGAAAGTCAATTTGAAAGCTTTGGGGAATAAGCTGCTGAGGGAGTTGTTTCTTGCCCACCTGTCCATCCAAAATTTGCAGGAGACACCCGACCCTATACTCCACTTAGCAAAACTGATAAAAGTTGGATAAATTGCTTTAAGATCAAGAATGATTCTAGATGCATAGCTCTTTGGATTAGCAATAGGGTTAGATGAACTGGATGTGTATATAGAAAAGATGACTTTGCTAATAAGACTCTCTCTATCTAGGATTTTCCATATCCACTTGGACAGAAGAGCTTGATTAAAAAGATCCTGATTTTTAACTCCCAAGCCCCCCTCAGCTTTTTCCTTACAGACAATATCCCATCTGACAAGATTTTTGATTTTTGAAGGTTGGGAACTGCCTCCCCAAAGGAAGTTTCTTCTAATCTTATCAATGGCTTGGATGACCCATCGAGGGAGTTTGAAAAAGGACATGTAATAAAGAGGGATAGAAGATAGAACCGAGTTAATGAGAGTTAATCTGCCTCCGATGGATAGCGATTTGTTTTTCCATATAGCCAGTTTCCTCGAGAAGGAGTCTAAGAGAGGTTGCCAATCTCTCCTGGAGAGAGATCCTTTTTTAAGAGGGAGACCAAGATAGATAAAAGGGAGTGTTCCAACTGGGCAGTTGAGGATGGAGGCAAGATGGGCTCCTTTGCTAGGGATTCTACCCAGATAGAAGAGGTGAGATTTAAGGTAGTTAACTCTGAGGCCTGAGATATTAGCATAGATCACGAGAATGTTTTTGAGAACTCTGATGTCATTGTTGGAAGCTTTACAAAAAAGGAGAGTGTCATCAGCAAACTGAATGGTCCTGATAGCTTTGAGGTCCCCTCTAAGGTTAAGAGCAGAGAGGTCCACTGCTGCTTCACTGTTTTGAATCATCTTACATAGGACATCAGCTATAAGAAGAAAAAGCAAAGGGGAGAGAGGGTCTTCCTGCTTTAAACTTCTATAACATTGGAAGAATTTTGAGGGGGATCCATTCACTAGGACTGCAGATTTGGAGGAAGAGAGGATGCAATGGATCCATTGACACCAAGATGGACTGAAGCCTCTAGCTAAGAGAAGAGAGGAGAGGAAATTCCAATTGACACAGTCAAAAGCTTTGAAAAAATCCACTTTGATAGCACACATCTCTTTTTTACTAGTTGAACAATGGTTAATCATCTCGTGTGCGAGGAGAATGGAGTCTAATGCTGATTTGCCACTCTAAAAAGCAGATTGGGATGAATCTATGAGTGAGGATAGGAGGGGTTTGAGTCTATTAGCCAAAACTTTTGAGAAGATTTTGACAGAACTATTAATGAGGTCGATAGGTCTGAAATCTTTAGGAGAATCTGCCCCATCCTTTTTGGGGATTAGACATATGAAGGAGTAGTTGACATTGTGCAACTGATGAACGTTGGAGTGAAGGGATTGAATGAAGGAAATGATATCCATATGCAGGTCATTCCAGAAAGATTGGAAGAAAGACATGGGAAGGCCATCAGGACCATGGGATTTATCTGGGTGGAGCTCAAAAACTGCCCTCTTGATTTCTGATAGGGTGAAGATAGGGTCAAGAGAGGAGAGATTAGGAGCCGGAGCAGGGTATAATTCTGCCCAATCTATATTAAGCGAAAAGTCTTTTGGGGCTTTGAAAATATCTGAAAAGTATTCGAAGAAAGCTTGCTTGATGTCTGATTCGGAGGAGATAATAGAGTTGTTAGAGATGAGATGGGGGATGAAATTTTTTCTTCTGTGAAAAGAGGCTGTTCTATGGAAGAAAGCTGTGTTGTTGTCCCCTTCTTTGAGCCATTGAATTCTTGATCTCTGTTTCCAGTTAATTTCTTCAGCCCTAGCTAAAGAAAACAACTGGTCTTTGAGATGGGACCTGAGGTTAAATTCAGAGTCTGATAACACTCTACTTTCCTCTATAATATTGAGATCATGAATGGAGGCTAGAGCTAAAGATTTCTGCTTAGATATGGAGCCAAAAACTAATCTTTTCCACCATTTGATTCTTCTACGAATGAGTTTAATTTTAAGAAGAAAAGAAGCTTGCCTACCATCGTTAGAAAGAAAGGAGTTCCAATTGGAAGAGATGAAGGAGATGAAAGATGGGAATAACAGCCATGACTTCTCAAATCTAAAAGGGGGGAGGGGGGGAGGGTAAAGGAACACCTGAATCTAGGATGATAGGGCAGTGATCAGAACATGAAGCTGGGAAGGCCATTTGGATGAGGTGAGGGAAGTGGGATTCAAAATCTGGGGAGATAAGGAATCTGTCCAATCTAGCTAGAACTGGGGAGGATCTGAGATTAGACCAGGTGAACTTTCTGCCACTAAGAGGGAGGTCAACAAGGTTAATGGAATCAATTAAGGATTTAAAGGTGGCAATATCTCTGATGGAACCTGATCTACCGCTCCTCTCTTCAGAACTGAGAGTCATGTTGAAGTCCCCAAAAACCACCCAAGGCAGAGAGTGAGAGGATCTAATCCTGGAAAGTTCCCACCAACAGACTTCACTGTCATCTTTCTCAAGGGGAGCATATACAACTGTAGCGACAAAATGCCAGTTAGATGGTTTATAAATAAAGGTGGCAGACATTGAGAAGATCCCAATGGAGGATGAAAGACAAGATAAGGACGATTCATTCCAGCCCAATAAGATTCCCCCTAGTTTCAACTGCATCTAGAGCAACCCATGAGGAGATGGAATCACTACCTAGACTTTTGAGAGTGAGCTATTTAGGAGAGTGAAGTTTTGATTCCTGAAGACCTATTAGATCGACTTTCGCTAGAGAGATACATTCCTTAACTAGTCTACGTTTGATAGGGTTATTCAACCCTCTCACGTTCCAGGATCCAATCTTCATAAAAAGGAATCTCAAACTACTTATGCTAAGAGATGAACTCCTAGGTTACCCTCACTTCTTGCGAGTCTGCTTCCAGAATGTCGTGAAGAACTTTGAAATCTATTGGCTCCTTTATACCACAGTTAACTACAATTTCTTTTAAATTCTGCAAATAAGAGGAATTAAAAGGCTGAGTAGACGTGGAGGATGAAGAGTTACCCTTGGAGCCTCCAGGAGGGAAGCTTTTCTTCATAATAGCTAGATGCTTTCTATGGGGGAGTAGGGCCAGCTTCTTCCTGATGGATTTCTTTTTACCCTTCAGCTTGACATGCTCAAACCCAGGAGGCGGATTAGAGGAAGATGCTACATCTAAGGAGACAGAGGAGCTGCTATTCAGAGGCTCTGCCGGAGCTGGAGGAGATGGTAGAGGAGGGACTTCCTTATACTGAGGGAAGGCGGCTGAAAGGATATCCCATGAATCTTTAGTGATGCTGATACGGAGTCCATGGAAGACCACTTGAATGAGGTTAGAAGAGATATCTGGCGGTTGCTCAGAGGAATGTTGAACCTGGAGAGGAGGGGGCCTGGATGGGCCCTCTTGATCAAGCATCGCCTTTTTCCCCTTGACCTGAGGAGGGGAGGAGACAGATACTGCTACTGTTGCTTGCTTATTAACTTCCGAGGTCTGAGCTTTTGTGCTAGAGAAAATAAGAGAGTCATCTGGAGATATAGAGGGAGCACCTTCTCTGCGGACGAAGCTTTCAAAGTGTTCTCTGATTTTCCCTTTACTAGCAGAAAGCGGCTTACCTATCATTCTTATCAGGGCAGTGCCTTCCATAAGATGGATACCATCCGGGGATGAATATCTGTAGGTGATCTCCCTAGGCAACTCTGAGACGTCCTTAACACTGATAAGGACTTTGCAATCCCTGGTGTGGCGCTTAAAGATAATGTCATCCGAGACAGTAATCACCTCCC
The DNA here is from genome assembly GCA_022839385.1 of Asparagus kiusianus. Lineage (NCBI taxonomy): Eukaryota > Viridiplantae > Streptophyta > Magnoliopsida > Asparagales > Asparagaceae > Asparagus > Asparagus kiusianus. Next base: position 620,382 of record BQKN01001062.1, read on the forward strand.
CGACTTTCTCTAGCAAGATTTTTAAAAACTCTGAATCCCATAAGTGGAGGGGGAGGTCTACGATTTCAACCCAGATATAGACAAACTTTGGGAGAGACTTAAGCCCCTTTTGTTCAGACCAGGGCAAGAAGACACCCCCAAAAGTGCCCATATCAAAAAATTCCTTAGAGCAGGCTCTGGATAATGTCTCTTCATCAGGGAATTGAATGAAGAAGGACGAAGGGGAGATTTGTCTAACATCATAAACCCAGCGGCCAACCTTAAGATGGAACTCAAGATTTTCAATAAGTTCGCCGTGAGAGGGGTTACCCACTTGAAGGTTAAAGAAACCGAAACTGGCATATTCCTCCCTAGATCTAACAACTGAGGGGGGAGAGTAATATTTGGGACAAACAGAGGAGGGGGTGGTGGAGACAGGGGGGAGATGTTTTGGAGGGAGGGGTTATGCCTGTTAGGACAAAAGATGGAAGTGTGCCCTATATTGTTACAGGCAAAACACTTAAAATCGCCTATGGAGCAGTTTTTTGCCATATGTGATCGGTCCCCACAGAGAAAACACCTGAGAGGTTTGCGAGGTGCTACTATCTTTGGGCTCCTGGACTTTCTACGAGAGACCACCGTCCATCATTCTTCCGGCTTAGAGGACGGCAAAGGGAGAATCCCTCGTTAAGAGGGGGGGAATGGGGGTAGAAGAGAGAACTCTACTCTTGAAAAGATCCGCAAAGGAGGAGAAAGCAGGTGGACTAGAGGGGTTAGGGAGGGAGGAAGGGGGTGGATTGTTGGTGGAAAGGAAGGTGGAGAACGGCGGGGCTGGAGGCTTACTAGTTGCAAACGGTGGTGGGAAGGGCTGAGGAGCAGGGGACATAGGTTTGATAGTGATTTTACCTTGACTGCCGCGCTGCCGCCTGCGCAATGAGGACACCTTTTTGCCTCTCCGTTCGCCAATCCGAATTCATCCCGCCTCTCCGTTTGGAATTATTGTTGGGCCATTATGTGCTTCACTTTCTAGGAAAAGGGTGAGGTTCCATGTTGGCTTTTCATTTTTGTTTGGTCCATAACAGCAAACATCTAATATTCTTGCTCCTTTAAACCGCATGCCTTTAAAACTTGAGGTGGGCATGCATTTGTTGATCTTTCTCAAGATATGAACAAGGATCTTGGCTTGAATCAAGCATCTACATCCAAGACTAATATAGTTAAACAGTTTTCACCTGAATGAATAAGAGCAAAAATCCAGACCGACAAGCTAAAAAATTGAGCAGGCCATATGTGCATCATATTGCAATATTAAAAGAAACTAATGAAACAATATTGAATTTATCGTCTAGTAGTTAAGTTGATAGACAATAAGAAGTTGTTTGTTACTCGTTATTGACGAGTATTCAAATAACAACATTATGTTCTATTAATTTTTTGGCAGTGGTGCACTGGCTCAAAATATGTACGTCGTGAGTGTTAAATTAACATCGGAAAACCTTTGCCACGGTTATGACTAACCTCATTCCAGCAATCACTTTTGTCATGGCAGTTATTATAAAGGTACTTTCCACAGCACAACTAAAAAGTTGGTAGGGTTAATTGTGGACTGAGCCCTTTTACTATTGTCAAATTGAACTAATTACTATCAAACATACCCCTCGAGTCAAAAAAATTTGACCTCCCCCCCCACACCCCGCGGGGAGGGGGGGGGGGGGGGGGGTTCCGTATTGCAGAATGGATCGGTGTCTATATGTAATAAATGCCAACAATATAACTCTTTAAGGGGTCTACATGATACCAAACACACTTAAATATATATACTAGTTTGGCTCGTCCCGTATAGCGAATACCAAATATTCTATCCAAATACCCATAGTAAATCATTCCTCCAGCTCCAATGGTTGCAATTCCACTATTCTGGGTAGTCCGAGATTCTTCTATCTCCTTAATTTCAAATTTGTAACCACTTACACCAAATCCTTTGTAATATGCAACCTCTAGGCTTGGATGTTGAGCTAGATATATCAAATCATTATCCAATGTTAATTCTGAGTTTGGATCTTGGACCTGAGAAAAAAATTCATCATTCCAATTCTAGGAATATAAAGATAAAATTATAGATTAATACAATGACATATAAGAAAATCTTACATAATTTATAAACCACGCACAAAAATTTTCTTGATGATGCTTCTCCAACCGTTCATCATTCCAATTGCGATGCTCTTCATGTAATTCATCCTTATGAATTCTATTCTCAACATGAATTGTTAACAACAACATTATAGTATTTCATACATACATACACATATAATAGTAAATGCAAAATAGACTTACTCTCTAACTTCCTCAAGACACACGCTATTGAGGAGGATAAATTGATGTATCTGATTAATAAATGTGATTCTCATTGTCGTATAAGTTAGTTTGCCATGTGTTCCATCACTAATACGCACAGGCCTATTGAGCTTCGTTTCTATGTTTTCATCCAAATAACGAGAACAAAATGTTGTTACCTCCTCCAGGAGATAACCTTCCATTATAGAACCCTCAAGCCTATTTCTGTTTTGAATGTAATTTTTCAATGTGAGAAGATACCTACAAATACTAGTATTAGATTATTGCATACAAGCATACAAAATAGAAAAGTTATATAGGTTGTCAAAGAAAAAAGCGAAACACCTTTCTATAGGATGCATCCACCGATATTGTACCGGTCCAACAAGCCTTGCTTCAGTTGCAAGATGAACAGTCAGGTGTATTATATCAAGAATGATGGTGAAAAAAATCCACTCAAGCTTGCACAATATTAAGGGAATTACTTCTTGTAGCTTCTCTAACTCCTTGTCCTCAATGGTTTTAGCACACAATTCCCTAAAAAACCTACAAAGTTCGTTGATTACTAAACCAATAGATTCAGGAAGCGAAGCCCTAAGGGATAGTGGGAGAAGGTGTTCCATAATAACATGGTGACCATGACTCTTCAACCCATCGATCTTGCCTTTTACAGTCTTTATATTCTTATTAAATGATCCAGAAAACCCTGTAGGAACCTTCAGCTCACGCAACACCACTAGAAATTTTTCTTTTCTAGTTTTAACATATGATAAACGGCATTGGGGACTACAAATTTTCCTAGTTTACCTGATTTAGGAATAGGGTGCAACTCTTTTCTAATGTTCAAGTGTTGTAGACCCCTCCGAGCTTGTAGGTTATCTTTCGATTTTCCATCTTTACAAAGGAGCAAGTTAAGTATGTGCTCAGATACCCCTTCTCAATGTGCATGATGTCCAAATTGTGACGCACTGTATTTGTCTTCCAATACGGTAGTTCAAAGAAGATACTTTTCTTATTCCATCCTTGTGGGTTTTCCTAACTTTCCTTTACTTTTCCAAAAATCACATTTTCATAATCATTCCATTGAGCAAGTCTATCCTCTCCAGATAAGGGGACTGGAGCCTTTCGGTGCTCTGTAGTACCATCAAAGTGAACATCATCATCCCTATAGAGATGATCTTCTTTCAACATACGTCGATGACCATAATAACATATCTTTTTGTTAAAAGGCAACCATGTATATGTTGTATCCACGTGGCAATAAGGACATGCTTTATAACCATGTACAGAATATCCTGATAACATTCCATATGCAGCAAAATTGTTAATTGACCACATTAAGGCTGCACGCTTTATGAAGGTTTCCCCTTTATCTGCATCATATATCTCCACACCATCAATGAATAAAGACCTTAACTCTTCGATGAGAGGTCCGAGATAAACATCGATATTATTTCCCGGTGAATTGGGTCCATCAATCAAAAGAGGCATCATAAAATAGGATTGATCCATAGCCAACCACGGTGAGAGATTATAAATCATCATTACAACCGGCCATGTGCTGTGTGGATTACCATTAAAACTAAAGGGGCAAAAGCCATCACTAGCTAGTCCGAGCCTGATATTATGAGGATCTTTACTAAATATTGGATGTAAATTGTCAAAATGCTTCCATGCAGGTGAATCTCTCGGATGACTCATTTTGCCATCTTCGCTTGGAAGATCACGATCATGCCAGGTCATTACCACCACTGTCTTCTTACACTTGTAAAGTCTCTGCAGCCTCTTTGTAATAGGAAAGTATCGTACTACCTTGAGAGGTATGTCATTCTTGCTAGTATGTGTTTTCTTCTTATATCTGGATAACCCACAAGTAGGACACTCTTTCTTATATGAGTTTTCTTTCCAGTATAGTACACAATCATTGGGACATGCATGAATCTTCTAACAATTTAAACCCAGATTAGACATTATCTTTTGAGCTTCATACCAGCTATCAGGGACATTGTTCCCAAGAGGCATAGAATCTTTCATAAATTTTAGAAGCGTCGTGAATGACTTGTTGCTCCATTTGTTTAGGCACTTAATCTGGAAAAGTTGAACGAACAATGACAGCGTGGAATGTTTTGCATTCTCATAAATCAGCCTCCTAGCATCATTCATGTACTTCTCATACTCATCTGCATATTGTTCTTGTCTGGGAGGACTACCTTCAACATGATTAGGGTCACTAAAAGCAACCTCTACCATTTCCTCCATCTTCTCTTTCGGAAACAAGTTAATATCATCAACATCTTCTTCTTCGGCATCAATGTGAGTTAGAATTTCTCCGTGATATACCCAAGTTGTATAACCTCTAATAAAACCATACTTAACAATTTGAAGTTCTACATCTTCCTCCTTACGATGCAAAGTATTCCCGCAATGGCTGCACAGACAAAGAATCATGCTATGTCGGATCCTATCGTGTTCACGTACAAAGTTCATAAAAGAAGCAACTCCTTCAATGAACTCAGCCTTCGTCCGTTTTTCACGATTCATATACATCCAGTCCTTAACCATGATATAGTCACGGGCCATGATAACCTAACTAAGATAGAGTTAGTGGTAACAACTCCTAAATTAAGCATGCTTGCATTAATTTTCAAAAAATTATAAAAACTATATAGTTTGGTATAATAAATTTTATTTACTTGTTTAAATTTAATCACAATTATTCTTAAATGTGAAACATGCCTAGTGCATCAAATATTCATTGTGTATGATA
>BQKN01001062.1:635464-646180 GCA_022839385.1 Asparagus kiusianus
ATGGGTCTCGCAGTGAACTATGATCCTATATCACCCGCATCCCCAGCCTGGTCACCTTCCCTATCATCCACGTCCCCATTCCAATATATCTCCTGGACATTCATTTTGTCGGGATTTTTCTGGGTTGGGGTGTTCTTGCTGATCAAGTGCATAAAGGATAGGATGCACACCCGTCAGGATGCTCCCCATCAGGGGACTCCCCACCGTTCGCGTAGCCCTCCCCGCCCTCCGCTCAACCCTCTTTTTGTGAGGGCTGCAGAGCGCTTCCCCACCTTCCCATGCCCAGGTACAACCGCAACACCGAGTGCCTAGTGTGCATGAACCCTTTTGAAGAGGGGGCGCATGTGACATTGTTTCTACCATGCATGCACTACATGCACAGGGAGTGCTTGGTAGGGATGCTAGCTGCACATCGGCGTTTTGCCTTGTGTAGAACAGAGATGGATCTGGAGGATGACCTCCCCCAAGTTGAGCCACTAGCTTAACCCCTAGTATGTACGAATTAATGTTGTTCCTTTATTTATTTAAGCTATGTAAAATATAATTTTTTTTAAACCATGTATCTGGGGACTTTTGTAGGCCTCCTAGCTTTAGTTCACATTCAACTAGTTTTGCTTGGTTGCGTCTCTTTAGGTTTATCACAAATGCAATAAGGTTAACAGTACTGGGTTAAGAACTTTGTTAATAGTGGTATTATGAGGCGAGCCTCGGAATTGGGGCCACATGGGTCAATAAGCCAGATACTTGCTCCATACTACAGTCAACTGAGCATCCTTGGAATGAAAAGTTGCGAGCATGTTTCCAGTATTTGCTGAGGCTCTTGTTTTTGTCGCCTTGAATTTTCGTCCTCCTCTGTGTTTACTGATGTTTTTAATTACTTGGGTATGATTGTAAAATTGTTATGCAACTCAGTTTAATTGAAAGTTTTTCAAAAGGATTTTATAGAAAGACACTTCCAAGTTCCATGGTATAGTTGTGTGCTTTAAATCAGTTTATGTGCATATAAAATGTCTCTCTTGAATAGAAAATTTACCATAATAATATGCTTGAAATTTTACAAAATGAATGTAAAGATACTCACATATTATAGGATGATTCTGACATTTCCAATACCTCCAACCAATAGACAAAATGTACTGGAGTTGAGCACCTTAATCATATATAACCAAATTATGTAAGGTGAAACATGCAGATTTTTAGATTTAAGACTAAATAAAAGCTAGTTTGGGCTTGTGTATGTTATCCTCTGTTGCTCCAACACCAACTGAGAACACAATGCTTTTGTTTAAAAGCTCAAAGCACTCACTCTTCTAGTTTAGTCTGGGAAAAACTTAGAACGGGATCATCTGATGCTGATAAAATTGGAAAACAATAGTATATAAAGTATCATACAGATTGCATTTGATCCAAGGGTGAACCCGGACAAGAAACTTACTTAGTACATAGCTGAGCCATGATGACCAACGTTGTTTAAAGGGAAATATTGTAATTCAAATGCTTAGTCTCCTATCATCTCCTCACCTTTAATTCTCTCAGCTTCCTTTTCGTTTCATGTCATTATCAGTGCTCTTATCTTAGTCATGCACCTTTTTCTTGTTTCCCCTATTTTCTTAGCTATTCATGGTAGAAGCACCAGCTCAGTTGCAGTATACTGACAGCAATTCTTAGCAATTCTAGGTAGAAGGGACAACAATTCTTGTTTTTAGTTTTTCTGACAAATTTGCCAATTAGTGCTTTTTGTCAATTCTTGTTTTCAGTATTTATGAGTTGAAGAAGTCTAGTCACGTGGTACACCAAGTAGGTTATGCGACCACCACTTCAGGAAGCCAGCTGCTATGTACAAACTAAAGCCAACCCAAGTTGGGAAACTTCAAACCTCCAGTCTCCAGATGATATATATAGGTCATCGTTCTAATATACATTTTAGTGCTTTCCAAATTTGTTAAAAAGAGCTTATAGCACGTGCAAAGTTGTGACACACTTTCAAATAGATGTTTTATTTGGGAGCTAGAGGAGGGGCCCAGGTTCGAAGTACCAGAATCAATACATTAGCAAAAATTGCAAAAAAAAGTAAATGATTTGTCTACATTTGCCTGAGAGCTCTAATCAAGGATCTTCGCCTCTACTTGAAACTCTTAGCAAGCCTATCAAAGCTCTTATTCTTGATTGTATCAAAATGAAGTCTCCATGCAAAATAAAATCGACAGGTAACTACAATGCTTAGGCCGTAAGTAAAAAATAAGTTAATTAAATTTCAAACTAAATTATAGAAGGGGGAAAATCAGGAATGGTTTACAATCATTATAGGTGGTGACGCAGACGTAGAAACGGTGAGGCCGATCAGATATCGTTCTGATGCCGACGAGCCCTGACAATAACAGGTAAATAACAAGCTTGAATCCTCAAGCCATAAATTTCCCAAATTTGGGAAAGAAAACAATGGAGAAAATTCTCTTGATTGAATAATTAAAAAGTTAATTGCATGATTTACAAAAGGAACTATTATATACAGCCAACTAAACCTATTCTAACTCTAATAAAAAAGAAAGTCTGATTCTAAAAGGAAATAACCAAAAAAACGAATCCTTTCCTAATTGTTGTTCGAGTCGACACGAGGCGTGTCGATTAGCACCGCATTTCGTATCGACTGGGCGTGTGTTGACTAACACCGCCATTCGTTTTGATTGGGCGTATCGTATCGTCATGTCGCCTCGAGCCGTCTGCTCATCTCGTCTGGTCTGCTTCGCCTCGAGTCGTCATCTCGACTCATCCGGTCTGCTTTCGTCTCATCTGGTTTGCATCGAGTTTAGATGTCGTCTCATCCGCCGATGTCGTATCGTCCGCCTGTTCCTTCGTCTCGTCTAGTTACTTGATCTCCTGTATCAGTCTCTCATTCTTCGGAAGAACTCGTCTCTAAATTCGCTTCACTCGAATACAACTCGATTGAAGGATGATAATCAGAAATATCCACCACGTTGAATGTCTTTGACATAGTCATTCCTTCTGGAAGATCCACTACATATGCATTATCGTTGATCTTCTTGAGGATCTTGAACGGTCCATATTTTTTTGGTTTAAGCTTGCAATATGTTCCAGCTGGTATCTGTTCCTTCCGCAGGTACACCATCACCATGTCCCCTTCATTGAACACCTTGAATCGCCTATAAAAAGATGCTAATCCATGAAATTTCTTACTTTAGTAGCACTCCCTGGGACTAGTCAATCTCTGATTACCTTGACTTTATCTTCATCTACCTGGATCCCATGCGAGCTTACCACAAATCCCATGAATATCAACTTAGTAGTCAAGAACACACACTTCTTAAGGTTGATGTAAAGCTCATTCTCCTTTAGCACTTGGAAAACCTCTCGTAGATGCGACATATGCTCCTTCTCATCCTGACTATAGATGATAATATCATCAAAGTAAACCACCACGAATCTTCCCAAGAAAGGCTTTAAAATTTGGTTCATCAAACGCATAAAGGTACTTGGAGCGTTAGACAAACCAAATGGCATCACCAACCACTCGTAGAGGCCCTCACTACTTTTGAATGCAGTCTTCACTCATCACCTGGCCCGATTTGAATCTGATGATACCCACTCCTCAAATCAACCTTCGAAAAGATGCTCACACCTCCCAACTGATCTAGCATGTCATCTAACCAAGGTATTGGAAACCTGTAGCGAATCGTGATCTTGTTAATGGCTCTATTATCCACACCATCTCCCATCCTTCTTTGGTGTCAACAGTGCTGGAACTGTGCATGGACTTATACTCTCTCAAATGAGGCCCTTTTTAATGAGGTCCTCGATGGTATCCTGTAGGATCTTCTTTTCCTGTGGGTTCATGCGATAATATGGGAGATTAGGAAGTACCGACCCCGGAATGAAATCGATGTGGTGCTGTATATCCCTCATGGGAGGAAGTCCCTCTGGCAGCTCTTCAGGAACCAATACTTCAAATTCCGCAAGTAGTGACTTCATCTTCTATGGAACTTCAATGATTGCCTTCACTTCTTCCTTCACAACTAATGCAAATCGTTGCTTTGACTCCTTTGACTCTGTTAGAAATTCACCCTTGTTGCAAGGAGATGTACACTTGGCCTTTTGATCTTTGGGATTCTTTGGAGAGGGTGGAATAGGTGGTAGGATGATCTTCTTATTCTTCCATACGAAAGAATACTCATTCTTCTTGCCGTCATGCGTAGCATTAACATCATATTGCCACAGCTGCCCTAACAATACATGACATGCATCAATGTCCACAATATCACAAGTAACAGAGTCATGATATGTCTTTCCTAGTGATAGTGGCACACAACATACTTCAGTCACGTTAACAGAAGGACCCTTCTTGATCCATCCTATAGTATATGGTATGGGTTTTGCTTCTGTCGGTAGTTTCAGGTGATCCACCAATGCCTTTGACACAATATTCTCACAGCTTGTCAATGATGAGGGTGCACAACTTGTTGTTGACTGAACACCCAGAAAAGAAGATTTGATGCTGTTGTGATGAATCTGGTGTTTTCTGAGCGCATAGGAGTCGTTGAACAACACACGACACATTGTCGCCCTTAATCTCGGCAACCTCTTCCTCATACTCTTCTTCAGATGTTGATTGTCCATCCTCAACTTCTTCATAATCCGTAAGATTGACCTTTCGCCATTGCGGACACTCGTTGGACTTGTGCCCTGGTTGAAAATATCGGAAACACTTCCCTACAATAGGCTTGGCATACTGATTTGATTGAGTAGTCGGAGGCGATGGATGATTGGTTGACCGCTCATTCGACCGTGGAGGAATAGGCCAATCAGCCGTCCTTTGCCCTGCTGGCTCACCTCTTGCTTTCTGAACCGAACTTCCTCGATCGGGTTACCTGAAGGGTGGTGTCTTGGAGGCCAATCTTTCCGCCTTTAGAGCCATATTGTGGGCTTCGTCAACAGAGTACACGTTGTGGATGGACACCTTCTCTTGAATCGAATACTTCAAGCTACCAACATACTTAGCTGCGAGTTGTTCCTCGTTTATTGACAAATCACAACGAGAAGTGAGACTGAAGAATTCTTCGGTATAAGCACTTACTGACCTGACTCCTTGTTAGAACTGCTTGAACTGGTTGTAGAGAATTTTTTGATAGTCATGTGGTAGGAATCTTGCTTGTAGTAGCTGCTTCATGCGACGCCAAACCCGCACTGGTTGCTTGCCTTGTCGTTTCCTAGCATTTTGAATTTGATCCCACCATGTCGCTGCTCCTCCTTTGAAATGATATGCTACAAATTTCACCTAGTTTGCTTCGGGCACATTAGCCATCTCAAAGAACTTCTCCACTTCGCAGAGCCAATCCAAGAAAGCTTCTATGTCAAGATTTCCTCCAAAGGTAGAGAGCTCTACCTTCATCCGATACTCTTGGTTTTGGTGATGTCCTCCTTGCCGGTGATAGTTACGACGAGGGTTGAAACCTCTACCCCGACCTCTGCCATAAAGTTGCCCTCCTTCATCTTCACTCAAGGCGTTGTCGTACAATGGCCCATCAAATTGGGCACCATAGTCTGTTCCTTCTTCATCGGAATCATCATGGGAGAGGGGTTGGTTGGGATGTCGTCGATGATCTGGAGGGGGTTGATATGGAGGAGGTTGATATGGACGTGGTTGATTTGTAGGGGGATGAATTGGAGGGGGTTGATGATTATACGAGGGTGGATGTTGGGATTGCCCAACTCCGGGTCCGCCTAGGTGAAGACATCCGGTGAAATTATTCTCGTTCTTGAGGTGAAGGGTGAGCCCTTCAATGGCTTGTTGAAGGTTCTGAAGAGATGCCTCCAACGTGCCAAATCTTTCATCCATAAAATCCATCCTCACGGAAAGGTCCTATAGAGAAAGTTCCTTATGGCCGTCACCTGCCATTGTCGAGGATGTTCAAGCCGAAGCTCTGATACCACTTGACGCAGACGTAAAAACGGTGAGGCCGATCGGATATCGTTCTGATACCGACGAGCCCTGACAATAACAGGTAAATAACAAGCTTGAATCCTCAAGCCCTAAATTTCCCAAATTTGGAAAAGAAAACAATGGAGAAAATTCTCTTGATTGAATAATTGAAAAGTTAATTGCTTGATTTACAAAAGGAACTATTATATATAGCCAACTAAACCTATCCTAACTCTAATAAAAAAGAAAGTCTGATTCTAAAAGGAAATAACCCAAAAAAAAATGAATCCTTTCCTAACTGTTGTTCGAGTCGACACGAGGCGTGTCGATTAGTACTGTCTTTCGTGTCGACTGGGCATGTGTCGACTAACACTGCCTTTCGTGTCGATTGGGCGTGTCATCTCGTCCTGTCACCTCGAGTCATCTGCTCGTCTCGTCTAGTCTGCTTCACCTCGAGTCGTCATCTCGACTCGTCTGGTCTGCTTTCGTCTCGTCTGGTTTGCGTCGAGTTGAGATGTTGTCTCGTCTGCTGATGTCGTCTCGTCCACCTGTTCCTTCATCTCATCCAGTTACTTGATCTCCTGTATCATATACATATATACATAAAATACATGCATCCATACATAAACTATAGCTATACATACATAACCCCATCCATACATAAACCATACCCATACATACATAGCCCCCAATTAAATGCATACTCAAAACCCCAAAAAAAATTATTTTCCATAGTCATACATACATAACCCCCAATTAAATGCATACTCATAACCCCAAAAAGTTTAACTCGACTTACCGTATAAGTGTAAAAACGGTTGTGATAATAACAATAAATTAAAACCTACACATGCGAAAAAATATTCTTAATCACGCGTTACGGAGATTTAACTCAGCTTACTGTGGACTTTAGTGAGTCTTTTAATGCAAAATAGTAAAATAATTGTTATAGTCATTTATGTAATATACGTTACATGCTATGGTATGATTTTGTTATCTAATTTTTATTTATTTCTGTCATCCACAGAGAAATAATTAAATAGATTATGTTATCTTTAGAATTCTTCATAACAATCAAATAATTTTCTTTTACCACGACTACATACTCATAACCACTAAATAATTTTATTTTACCACAAATATGTTGAATCAAATATTTTTATTTTACCACAAATATGTTGAATCAAATAATTTTATTTTATCATGACTATGTTGTTTACACTTTTGTAACCTCCCATCATCAAATTAAACCCGAAACAAATGCTCTTCTATCTTTTCATTAATGTTAATTTTGTTACATCATAATTATTTGGCATGTCATTATTAGTACATAATTCGGTTATAACTCAAGTCTCATATAAATGTAATCCATACACAACTTACATCTTACAATATCTTAACAAATCCTACCAAAAAAATAAAAATCAGGTGGAGATGGAAGCAACACTATGTAATTCAAAGAGGTTAGTAAAAGTATGTTTTTGTTTGTAAGATATAAACTCCGAATTAGCTCTATAAATTATTTACTTTTTCCATGAAGCATGTCATCTGAACAAGATGGAAATAATGAACAAGCCAACATCCCGATCCGAGAGCAAAAAAATTATCAAAAACAATGGAGTATAAATGTTCGTGTCTTACGTAATACTATAGACTCCTTTAAGAATGGAGAAGGGAAGAAGCAAAAATTTATTCTCATTAATGAAGATGTGATATGACTTTTACATTGTTATTATTCCATGTAATTTTTATACTACTATGATGATGTGATTGATTCTCCATTGTGTCTTTTGTAGGGAACACTTATCCAAGCAATTTATTTAATAAGCTGATAGAAAAGTTTAACGGTTTATTGATAAAGGGAGAAACATATACTATAACAAATAGAGAAGTAAAGCCTCCAAATTTGAAATATCCAACAATTAATCCAGAAAAGGAGTTGGCTCTAACAACAAAGACAATCATTCGAGAAAAAAAAAACTTTGTATCATTTAAGAAGTTGAAACCAACATTCCTTTCATTTAAAGATGCTTCTGCTTTTGATGATGGAAAAATGTCTTTTGGTAAGATTTTTATAAAAATATCATGCAAATATGTCTACATATTAATAATCATTAAAAAATTCTCCATTGCAGATGTTGTTGGATTCGTAATAATTGTGAAGCCAATATTTAGCAATCCCACTTCCAAAAGATGGGAGGCCATAATTATGAACAAAGAGTAAGAATTTAATATTATTGTTTATTATTATTTATGGATTATTGGTAAAAAGTCTAATATTTTTTAATTTAGGTTTGATCAACTTTCAGTGACACTGTGGGGCGATTTAGCAGAGATTAAAGGGTCGTCTTTGGAGGATTTGAAAGATGTGAAACATGTTGTTACATTGCTAAGCGTAATTGGTAGACGTTACTTAGGAAAAAAAAATAACATCAAGCATGGTTTTAAAATGATGTGAAAATCTTTTAATTTCACAATTTTTTTTATTTTTAGGTGAGTTTCAATTATCTACAAAGCCATCAACTCTTGTGCTCGTGATCCTGAAATTCCACAATGTGGAGAAATGATAGACTGGTATGCAAGTTTTATCTCTTTTATTTCAAAGTTTTATAATAAGTTTTTTAATATATATCCCTCAAATTATAAAAGACTTTAAAATTACATCCTACATTATTGATCTTGCATATCTATTCTAAAAAAAATAGTTAGATCATTTACCTTTACAACTTTTCTTTTCTTTCTTAATATATAAATAGGAATATAATGTTAATTCTATCATTAAAATTTTCAAATTAGAAATTATAATTACTTGTGTTGTAAGTTTCAAGATATCTATAATTGAAGGGGCATATAAAAAAAAATTTATAAAAATAAAATGTTCATTAATTTTAACTCTTACTTCTCATAAATTTTAGGCTTGGTAATTCAAACAGTGAGAGTAGTAAAAATGTATTGTTGACACCAACAAAAAGGATTACTCAAGCAAATAGGGTCAAGCTGACTGATGTTATCAATACTTTGCCTCAATTGTCTAAGGTATGTTAAATTTAGTAATAATGGATATTAATTTAATTAATCATCTAAGTTTTTATGTTATTTGATTTCTCTCAAGTGTATGTTTTGCTCATTTGTGGCAAAAATTATAACAATAATTAATACGGAAGAACCATTTTTTAGTGCCTGTGCAAAATGCAAAAAGGCAGTGCATGAGATTAATGGTTGCACAGCAAATTACAAAAACTGTAAAAATGGACATTCAGATTGGACAATCAGGTTAGATAATATACATTGATTATTATATTATTGTTAATATATATTTACACTTTCTTATGCAAAAAATCCATTCCAGGTATAACTTACGCCTAGAGGTAAATGTTGGAACAGATACAACATATGTAACTTTATTTGACGAAGTAGAAATTTTGATTGGTTGCATAGCTATTGCATATGTAGAGATGTTTGAGGATTAATCTTCTGAATGTTACAAGGAAATGATATCATGATTAGAAAAGGAATATGTTTTCCTTGTGAAGATAAATGAAAAAGAAGAATCCAATAGAAAAGCCAGATGTATAATTACGCTGGAGGTTCGAAAAGTAGAAGAAATACACCCTCCTACTATGGAAACTGAAGAAACTGATAGATGTTAGATCTTAAACAAAACTTGAGATCTAAACCATAAAGCCATGATTAATTCAAAGAGATTAACAAGAATCATAAAGAGCGGAAGCTTATACCTGAATCCATTGAAGAAAACTTGATTTGGGTTTTGATGATCTTCTAACCTTAGGATTCTCTAGATCCGAATTTCTCTCTAGATGGGGGTGAAGAGAATTAGAGAATGTAACCCTAGATTAGGGACCATAACCCCTTATTTATAGATGCTGTACATTTGCAATTTGGCCCCTCATCAAATCACAATTATAACCTGGTATCTGCACATATAACCCCATGACTTATTTAAATACCCATTAACCTAAATTAATTGATCACTTCAGTGGGTTATCCTGAAAGATAGCAATACACATTGATTAATCATATATGCCCACAAATAGATTTATTAGATTAAATCCAACAATCTCCCACTTGGGCACCATATGATTCCTTAAATTGTGTATAACCTTATGAGCTCAAAATTGCTATCACTTAAAAGGTATTTCCGAACAATCTCATCCATTGATTATATCAATATAGGATCAAAGCGGCCTTCGTCACATTTATCGTGACTCGACCCATCAATGGTCACATATACCAATACAATCAAACGACATAGATCGATCATGGATATGCAGCATGAAAATTGCATGCAATGTGATCAGTACATGTCTATTTTCAACTGGTCCTACTTTAGTGAGGTCAAAACCAAACATAATGTAACAGAGTGTCTTAACTGAATACTTTATTCTGATCAGACAATACAACCAAACATAAAGCACCATAATTACAAACTCCCACTAAAATATAATATCCTCAAATAATACCACACCCATATGAGCAGTATGCTCATGAAAGACCTTGGGTGGCAATCCCTTAGTAAGAGGATCAGCTATCATGGAGTTTGTTTTAATGTGCTCTATAGATATTTGTCCACTTTGTACCCTTTTTTCACAACCAGGAACTTAATGTCAATATATTTTGACTTAGTTGAGCTCCTGTTATTATTGGAATACATTACTGCAGATTTATTGTCATAATATAACCTTAGTGGTCTTTCAACATTTTCCAAAATGTGTTGTCCCGTGACAAAATTTCGCAGCCATATTCCCTGATTGGATGCCTCA
>BQKN01001062.1:701180-720918 GCA_022839385.1 Asparagus kiusianus
TATTTTCTTACTGTACGTTTAGCATTTGATAAAGAACCACCCTTATGCAGGTTAAAGAGGAGTCGGAGCAATGTAGCTTAAGTTGGAGGGAAAATCAGCAATGTACTTTATCAATTTTACGTTGTCATTTTCATCGTTGGTGCACTAGATGGTTTGTCCGACGATCAATTTATTAGCATATATGCCACCTTCTATTGAGTTACTATTTTCTCAAAATATTATCACCTGTACATGTGTTTGTTGTGTTTAATTATCTGAAAAATCTGAATGACGTTCAAGGTGGAGATTCTTGTTTATGATGGGAGTGTTGACGTCGAGAGGCTTGATGACTGGATCGAGCGGATGGAGACGTATTTTACTTTTTATGGCTATTCGTCAAAAAAGAAGATTGTGTTCGCGACTTTGAAGATTTCAGGGCACGCGTTGACGTGGTGAAAATCCTACTGCAAGCAGGAGAAGAAGGCGGTGTCGTGAAATAAGTTCAAGGAGTTACTGAGGAAGCAGTTCTACCCGGTGGGATTCCTTGAAGAGCGTTGGTACAAGTGGTACGGATTGCAACAAAGGGTCAATCAAGCCGTTCAAGAATACACCACGGAGTTCCAGCAGCAGGCGATGGTCCTCAACATTGCGACAGAGGAATATTCCATGTTTATGAAGTATATGGCGGGATTGAGCGATTACATCTGATAGGAGATGAAGCTATTCATGGTGAAATCAAATGCAGAGGCGAGCGTGAAGGCTATTGCCCTCGAGGGCTAGCTAAAGAAGGATAACGAGGCTAAGGGAGACTCCAAACAGACGGGAGGCGCGTCTAGTAGTTCTCAATCTAAGGAGGAGAAGAAGAAGGGTGATCCAGGGAAGGCAGGGCTGATTTGTAGTTACTGCGAGAAGACAGGGCACGAAGCTGATAGATGCTGGGAGAAGTATCCTCATCTGAAGCCAAGAGGGTTGAAGAAGAAGGAGGAGAAAAAGGCATACATGATAGCTCAAGGTCCGAAAGAAGTCCCGGGGATGACAGAGCCCAACAGCAGTCTCAACCTTATGGCGGAGAAGCAGACCACGAAAGAGGACGACGACCCGAGAGAGCAACTCTTTGTTCTTAAGTTGCAAATGGAGACCAGTTTGGTTGATGCCATTGTTGATTCGGGTAGCGAGAAGAATTTGATATCCGAAGTATTGGTTCAGAAGCTGTGTCTGAAGACGGTCAAGCATCTGAAGCCCTATCCATTGGGGTGGATTCAGAAGGAAGAGAAACTAAGTGTAGTTGATCAATGCACTGTCAGATTTGCGCTCCACGAGTCGTATATTGACGATGTCACGTACGACGTCGTTCCATTGGATGTTTGTCAGATTATACTGGGTAATCCGTACTTATGGGATAGATATACGATCTACGAGAGGTGGGCTCAGAAGTACACATTCACTAAGGATGGTGGAAAGTTCATATTTTGTTCGGCATCTCTTCCGAAGGAGACAGGCTTGGGGACAGTGACACGAGCGAAGAGACTAGTGAATGCAAGCAAGAAGTTTGTCTCGCTATACATTAGACTTCCAGAAAAGCCATCGACAAAGGATTGCAACTTAGAACGAACGGTGACTACGACGAGACGCAGGACGAATGAGTTGTTTCCGATCGGACGTCGAGACCGGATTCCTAGTAAGGCCAGGTGGTGCGGAAAAGATGGAGGAGCTCGAGAGTTTCCTCAGCAAAAGTTCTAATTTGAACAGGACTTCAAGTTCCTAAAGAGGGGACCCATGATACGGGTGTATCTTCTTTTCGGAACTTAACGATCCTCATTAGAGCTTGAGGATAGATGATTGTCATGATAACATGAGAATAGGGGTGTAAAACAGTACAGTGGAACGCAGGTGGAAGCGTGGAACGAGACGACAAGCAGCGGAATTAAAGTATCCAGTTTTCAGCCCGTGAGTCTACTCATAACAGTCATGAGTCGACTCATCAGGTTGAGTCGACTCATGACTGTCATGAGTCGACTCATCGCTGGTTTTTGTGTTTTGTTCAGTTTCGGACGAGTCGACTCATCTCAGTCATGAGTCGACTCATCGATGGTTTCCTGGTTCGTTTGGGTTTCTGCTCACACGAATTCCTGTTGGTTTTGGGCTTGGTTATTTACCAGATTGCCATCCACGTTTGTACACCTATATAAAGGATTGTTTTAGGGTTTCTAAACAATCAGATAGATTCAAAGAGAGATTCTAATCTTTGTATTAGGGTTTAGAGAGGATTGA
This sequence comes from Asparagus kiusianus, assembly GCA_022839385.1. NCBI lineage: Eukaryota > Viridiplantae > Streptophyta > Magnoliopsida > Asparagales > Asparagaceae > Asparagus > Asparagus kiusianus. Next base: position 703,431 of record BQKN01001062.1, read on the forward strand.
GAGGTTGTCTCGATTCTAGTGAGATTGTGAGGGAGAGATTGTAATCTTTTGCTCTTCATAATCTAGAAGAAGGTATTTTTCTTCGCCATACAGAATTGTTCTTGTGTTTTGGTTGTCTTCTTCTCAACACACCTTTTGGTAATTCCACGACCAAAGGGTGCTCGCACGGCAACTCGTACCAAGTTGGTATCAGAGCATCAGATCCGATGAAGGGGCATCCTTGTGTATGATCCTTACTCGATCCCAATACAAGAAGCTTGGCGAGATCCTTATTTTATTGGAAGGAATCTAGGTTTTAAGGAGGAAGAAGATGGCTGAAGGAGACAATTCAGCGAGGATTGATACATTGGAGAAACAGATCGAGACGATAGGTTCGACTCTCACACAACTCGTCAGTCTTATCCATGGAGGTGACAAACAAGGTGAATCTTCTTCAAAGAAAATTGTTGAGTCCGATGTGGAAAGAGTAGATTCAGATTCTGACGAGGAGGAGGAGACTGTCAAGGCTGCATTGCATCAAGGGGGTAAGAAATCTTATCAGAACCTGAAGATTGACTTCAAGGTGGAGATTCTTGTTTATGATGGGAGTGTTGACGTCGAGAGGCTTGATGACTGGATCGAGCGGATGGAGACGTATTTTACTCTTTATGGCTATTCGTCAAAAGAGAAGATTGTGTTCGCGACTTTGAAGCTTTCAGGGCACGTGTTGACGTGGTGAAAATCCTACTGCAAGCAGGAGAAGAAGGCGGTGTCGTGAAATAAGTTCAAGGAGTTATTGAGGAAGCAGTTCTACCCGGTGGGATTCCTTAAAGAGCGTTGGTACAAGTGGTACGGATTGCAACAAAGGGTCAATCAAGCCGTTCAAGAATACACCACGGAGTTCCAGCAGCAAACGATGTCCTCAACATTGCGACAGAGGAATATTCCATGTTTATGAAGTATATGGCGGGATTGAGCGATTACATCTGAAAGGAGATGAAGCTATTCACGGTGAAATCAATTGCAGAGGCGAGCGTGAAGGCTATTGCCCTTGAGGGCTAGAAAAAGAAGGACAACGAGGCTAAGGGAGACTCCAAACAGACGGGAGGCGCGTCTAGTAGTTCTCAATCTAAGGAGGAGAAGAAGAAGGGTGATCCAGGGAAGGTAGGGCTGATTTGTAGTTACTGCGAGAAGACATGGCACGAAGCTGATAGATGCTGGGAGAAGTATCCTCATCTGAAGCCAAGAGGGTTGAAGAAGAAGGAGGAGAAAAAGGCATACATGATAGCTCAAGGTCCGAAAGAAGTCCCGGGGATGACAGAGCCCAACAGAAGTCTCAACCTTATGGCGGAGAAGCAGACCACGAAAGAGGACGACGACCCGAGAGAGCAACTCTTTGTTCTTAAGTTGCAAGTGAAGACCAGTTTGGTTGATGTCATTGTTGATTCGGGCAGCGAGAAGAATTTGATATCCGAAGTATTGGTTCAGAAGCTGTGTCTGAAGACGGTCAAGCATCTGATGCCCTATCCATTGGGGTGGATTCAGAAGGAGGAGAAACTAAGTGTAGTTGATCAATGCACTGTCAGATTTGCGCTCCACGAGTCGTATATTGACGAGGTCACGTACGACGTCGTTCCATTGGATGTTTGTCAGATTATACTGGGTAATCCATACTTATGGGATAGATATACAATCTACGAGAGGCGGGCTCAGAAGTACACATTCACTAAGGATGGTGGAAAGTTCATATTTTGTTCGGCATCTCTTCCGAAGGAGACAGGCTTGGGGACGGTGACACGAGCGAAGAGACTAGTGAATGCAAGCAAGAAGTTTGTCTCGCTGTGCATTAGACTTCCAGAAAAGCCATCGACAAAGGATTGCAACTTAGAACGAACGGTGACTACGACGAGACGCGGGACGAATGAGTTGTTTCCGATCGGACGTTGAGACCGGATTCCTAGTAAGGCCAGGTGGTGCGGAAAAGATGGAGGAGCTCGAGAGTTTCCTCAGCAAAAGTTCTAACTTGAACGGGACTTCAAGTTCCTAAAGAGGGGACCCATGATACGGGTGTATCTTCTTTTCGGAACTTAACGATCCTCATTGGAGCTTGAGGATAGATGATTCTCATGATAACATGAGAATAGGGGTGTAAAACAGTACAGTGGAACGTAGGTGGAAGCGTGAAACGAGACGACGAGCAGCAGAATTAAAGTATCCAGTTTTCAGCCCGTGAGTCGACTCATAACAGTCATGAGTCGACTCATCAGGTTGAGTCGACTCATGACTGTCATGAGTCGACTCATCGCTGGTTTTTGTGTTTTGTTTAGTTTCGGACGAGTCGACTCATCTCAGTCATGAGTCGACTCATCGATGGTTTCCTGGTTCGTTTGGGTTTCTGTTCACACGAATTCCTGTTGGTTTTGGGCTTGGTTATTTACCAGATTGCCATCCACGTTTGTACACCTATATAAAGGATTGTTTTAGGGTTTCTAAACAATCAGATAGATTCAAAGAGAGATTCTAATCTTTGTATTAGGGTTTAGAGAGGATTGAGAGGTTGTCTCGATTCTAGTGAGATTGTGAGGGAGAGATTGTAATTTTTTGTTCTTCATAATCTAGAAGAAGGTATTTTTCTTCGCCATACTGAATTGTTCTTGTATTTTGGTTGTCTTCTTCTCAACACACATTTTGGTAATTCCGTGACCAAAGGGTGCTCGCACGACAACTCGTATCATATATTTTTATCATATAGGATATATCTCATTGTTCATATTGTTTATCATAGCTCACATGTCTTGTTATATTTCATACTTACTAGGATAACTTGTTAATTAGCTTTATTTGGTATAAAATCGGATTAGATTAGCATAAGACCCTAATCACCCCCCCTCTAGGGCCTAACATGAGTTGGTGCTGATCTGATTTTGTTTCGACAGACAAAATATATCTAATGCTTTGATGGTCAACTTGCTCCGGACAGAGTTTCTACAAGTATGTGAATAAAAGAGCTCCGGACAGAGTTTTAGCAAGTATGTGAATAAAGGAACTCCAAAGAACTGCTCCATCTAGAAGGTAGCTGAGAGGCAGCACTTGTAGATTTTGGCTTGATAAATGGAATGGAGACAATACACTCGGTAGTTTGTTCCCCTCAGTGTTTCATCTTGCATTTTCCAACTCTTGTTCCACTAAACCCCAAGGTTCTATCATCCGGCATTCCTGGAAATGGCACCCAACCATTAGAAGAGGATCCTCTGCGGAGGAGAGAAGAGATATCAGGCAGCTCATTCTTTTGCCGGTAAATATTCAGCCAACAGATACATCTATTCACGATTCCATTAAATGGCCTTTTCATCCAATAGGTATTTTCATAGTCAAATCTTATTATAAGATCCTCATCTCTGGAGGTACCCTCTTTAACCTATCTTCTTTTATTTGGAGCTCACCCATCCCCCATAAGGTCAAGATCTTCTTCTGGCTTCTGGTTCATCATAAACTAAATACTAAAGATGTGCTCACTAAGAAAGGTTAGATAGGTGCAAACAACTACTCTCTCTGCAATTCAGACAGCGAGCCTCAAGACCACATTTTTCCAGTTGTGTTTTCACGAGAAGTGTCTGGTCAATCATATTACCCCCTGAAATTTTTAGTTCATGGCCTCAAAACTTGGGAAACATGTTGTATGATTTCAATTCCTTTCTTACTGATCACAAGATTAGAGGATTATGGAAGATTCTCCTTCCATGTTGTTGCTGGTGGATTTGGTATAGCAGGAACAATCTCATTTTCAACAATATCAGAGCTTCTCCCCAACATACTGCTTCTAATATTGCCCGTTTTTCTCTCCTTTGGATAGGCTCTTTCAGCAATAAGAAGACTGCCTCCCGCTTCAAGGCTGCTACAGACATCGAGCTCCAGGGGATGGCTATAGAGGGAGCGAGAGATGCAGTGGGAGAAAACTTCTGAAACCTCCGCTTCCATTAGCAATTTATAGTGCTAGTCAAAGTGGGCTTCTCCTCCTTCTCGTTATCTCCATTTTGATGTATTAAGCTACTAAGGATGTTTCCTCAGAACTTCTTTTCTTTATTGTTTTGTTTTTTCTTGGAAGTAGTAGGAAACAAAGTAGATTTTCTCTATCCGGTGACGACAAGGTCCCCTCCCGGATGTTTTATTTTTTTTACATCTCCTCTGGTTCCTACTCTCCTCCAGTACTTTTGGTTTGTTCATGTAAATATTTTCCTTCATCTTTTCATATAATATATATCGAGAACAGGGCCTCTCACCCTGTTTATAACTTTAAAAAAAAAATACTTATGTTGAGAGGCCTATATACACGATCTGGAGGAATAATAGAAAAAAAGCTAACTCAACATGAATTAAATTACAATGTAAAGCAACATTCATTTAGTTCCAATGTATTTTCATGATCAAAATTAGATTCTCTCGATTTTTATTTGTTATTAATGAGGATTCTCCAATGCTTACATTTTGGTGCAAAGGAACTTATTACAATTCAACTTTAAGATTAACAACCACCAGGACCTCCAAAATAGAACATAAATCCAATATTTGTACGTAATAATTCTCCTCACTTGATGCAATTAATGTTCGTTGTACGTCAACATAAAAAGACAATTGATCCGGAGTCAAATCATAAGGTTCTCCACGTTGATTAACAAACTGGCCACTGCCCATCGGAGGATTTCTCTGATTGTTTTCGAAGTTAACATTTCCACCCCAACTGATTTCTTGAGCACCTACAGATAAACTCTTGAATAATGTTTTCGGCCAGTATCCTAATAATTTATCTTGAACGTGCAACATCCAATTTCCACTAGTCTCGTCCTATCAAGATAAAGAGTAAAGTAAGAAGAAGTGAAAAAGTAAAATAAAAATTATTCTTGACAATATTTGCAAGTGTGAACCGTTTCCACACTATAATGCTTTAGAGTATCTTCAAGATACCAAGTATCATATATGATGAACGAATAGCAAATTATGAATTTTCTTAATTTGTAGTATAACAAGACTAATGTTGTTTTGGTCGATATAACAAGACTGATGCTATATATAACGTATCATACGAATGCGATATAAGCTGCCTTGAACGGAAAGCAAAACAGTCTTAATTAATCTATAAATTAACTATAGGTGTCATAATCTCTTACATAATTACTTGTGTATATAACTGGTTGCATGGTGTATTGACACTTATCAATTTTAATCAGTAGGTTGAGTTTGCATGATAAAGGTTTCTAACAAGAAATATTTAGCATCACTATATTTAGTATCAGTAGCAATCAAGTGGATTATAAATTTCTACATGGACTTACTCATATTCACTAAGAATTTTTTAGGTTTGGGTGGAGGTCCAAACCCGATAAATGTTTTAATGCATCTAAATAGAACATTTATTAGATCTTGAGACCCAAGAGTTAGACGCATAAGTGTCAAAGGTCAACAGCAGGCGCATGCAGCTCAAGCACTCAAAAGAGGCTATTTTCTCATCGAGTTGGAGCGATTTTGCTCCGATCGTCAATGAGAAGTAAGCTCGATACGAGCAACGAGCGAGGCATCTCATCACCACATCGAACCCACGTTAAACAAAGGGGAAGTCGAATCAATCTTCTCCTCTCTGTACTTGAAAAAGAGTGACTGTAAAAAGATTCTTACTAGGCGATAGAATCATTTCTCACAACTAAACAATTGAAGAACCAGTCGTCTTGTCTTTCTTTGGAGACCCTATAGTCAGCTTGATCAAAATTATGCTAACATTACACCTCTACCAGTTTGATCTAACAACATTTTCCTCAACAAAGATGTCAGTATGATACGTTAATATTACACCCCTATTGGAAACACATTGTTCGTGGGGAAATTGAAGAAGAAATGAGAATAAAATATTGTATTTGTCTCCCTAACTGACTTAGAAAAAAAATGAATACAACCTCTCTTTGCAATTTCTCTCTAACTGACTTAGAAAAAGAAATCACAATCTTCTTTATCGGTTTCCCGAATAACAAAAGAAGGAAAGAATCGACGGAGATCTTTCATTTTGTGTAAACCTGGGTTCTTCTTGGTGGTGGTGGGAGCTTGAGTATTATATCCCGTTGACGATCTGAACATTTTGACTCGTGGAACACGATCTATTCCTCTTAGTTGGACGTTGAGGAGAACTTGCGAAGCAAGTTTAAAACTCTTAACGAGTTAAAGAACTCAGAACGAGTTTAAAACTCTATCAAAGAGTTAATTTGATCTAACCGAAATTGGTTCACAAGCCAAGGAAAAGAAAAGAAGCTCCAAAGATCTGATCCAAAAGATGCTCAAAGCTCTCCAAGATTCGAAGTCTCCAAGCCCTTTGTTGCGGAAAGATCTCTCACAAGCTCTCGCTAAAAATGCTCCAAGAGAAGATAAAATGTCGATCCCCCACAAGCTCTTGCCGAAGAAGATCCCAAACTCAGCTGAGTTTCTAGCTATTTATAGGGGTTCTAGAGGTGTAACTAACCCCTAAAACCGCTCCTTAATGGGGTTGTGATCTCCTCAAGTCATGCAAAACGGTTTTGGAACTGTTCAACTCGTGTTTGAACGAGTCAAACGCAAAATGCGCGTTCTAGGAATAGACTCTGCATCTTGAACATCAGATGCGGAGTTAGGCTCTGCATTTGGGGCTGAAAACACAGTGGTGAGCCTTGCGTTTTATTCTTAGAACATGGGTGTAAACTCTGCGTCTTGAGTTTTGAACGCATCAATGAGCTTTGTGTTTTATCTTTTTTTTTCGGGATGCAGAGGTGAGTTATGCGTCTTGAGTTGAAGAGAGCGTCAACTTGTAGTCTCTTTTGTTAGAGTGTTGCAAAGATTGTCATCGTGTAATCTTCCTCTTGGCTCTTTAAAATGTGGGATTTGTTAATTGTGACTCCTGTTGTTGATTGTGAAGGCCATCGAATCATAATTTTCATCAGTTGCTGTGAAGGTCATGGAATTATAACCTTTGTCGATTGACGTGAAAGTCTTCCAATTGTAGCCTTCTGAAAGTCATCAAATTATAAATTTCATCATTGGTGTTTGAAGGGGATCAACTATCTACAGTATGGGCATATGGCAGGTTTAACATCCTTGGATTCCCCTTGGATTGCAGCATTGTGTGAAACCAGGGGTGTCACACAATGGACCTTTCTAAGCTTATCCATATACTGACTCACAACACTGACTGCATGTGAAATATCAGGACGGGTGCAAACCATAGCATAAATAATGCTTCTAACTACACTAGCATAAGGAACACAAGACATGTACTTCTCTAAGTGCTATACCCAAAGGGCAAGGAAATTGCATTGTAGTGGTCAAAACTTGGAGAATCATCTTGAGTGGATATGGGAAATAAGATTATCATTGGAGATTGAAAAATATTAAATTTCAATGTAGTGGCAAAACTTCGCTAAGTCTATTGAATACATACCATGCACTAATTTAAGAGTCCAATTTCATGTATTCGTGTTAAAACTATTATTGTAAGCTCGGCAATATTATTGCAAGCATCCATCTTGGTCTGCAAGTGACGTTGTCGCTCACACAAGTTTGCAATGATAACCTCCTACTCCGATATGCATCTCGCTCGGGCTTTGCGCTCCTGCATACTCTGAATCCGAGTTTCGATTATGGATGGTGCTACCACGTCGCGCGGGTTGGTGAATACCATCTCTTTCAGGTGGTGCATAACTTCCTCCAGGTGAATAAGCTTTTGCTCGCATCGCCTAGCTAGCTGGATGACACCTACGCGCTGAATGTCCTTCAGATTATCTGCTATGAAAGGATAAAAACCAAAAAAGGTGCCCCACTTGACACTAACGATGAAGATCACTTGTTTCATAGCATTCTCCAGCCGTTGGACAAGGCCCCACGTGGATCCAGAGTCCGTAGTAATAGATTCTTGACCGGGGGCAATCATAAAAATAGGTTGGATCCGGGGGGAGCGGCCCTTCGTCATCAACATGTGGCATCCATCCACCCCCTATGTTTGCTAGGTCCGGGAAACCAGACTTAGGCCAAGGCTGTGAAGGGAATTACGGAGTGTATGGTCGAGGGGGAAGCTCTTCTCCCTCATCGTCAAAGATCACGATGGGTTCTGGTTTAACGGGCTCAGACCTCGTTGGTCTCCTCTTGCAGGCGATCTCCTCGTATCGATCCGCCTCCTCCGCGGTGAGGGGCTTCTTACCATAAGATCTTAGGGTGCAAGGCCTAACAACCAGGGCCTCCTCTCGAGCTGCAAAATGCAATGGAAAGAAGTTAGGAATGTTAACTCAAAAGGTTAAAAAATTTCTAAGTCTTGAAGACAGGCGACCTGCGAAGTGTAAGCGAGCTCCATCATGCGAACGAGCAAACAAAGCTCGCCTGACAAAGACCAAAGCTCACCAGACAACAAAACTCGCCAGACTGCTGAGCTCGCCTAATGAAAGTAGAAACCTGCCTATCAAGCAGAGCTTGCCTGATAAAGGCAGAAACTCTCCAATCAAGCGAAACTCGCCTAATGGAAGCAGATCTCGCCTAACAAGCAAGCTCGCCTGAATAGCGGAACTCTGCCAGAGTCGACGAAGTTCGCCATAGAAGATGAACAAAACGCTATTCATCTTCCCCATCTCGTTCGTTTATGCATTCATTTCACACCCACAATCCTTAACTTACCCTGGTGAGTTCGAGGTACGTTGGTGGTGGTCGCGGCAGCAGCGGCAATGTCGGCGGCGGTGGAGAAGGAAGACGATTCCTTCTTCCCGCTAGAAGTTGAGGAAATTTCAAACTTGAGAATGAAGGAGAGTTTGGGTTTTCTTTGAGAACTTGAACAGAAATTTCGATAGCACAGTAACCTCCCGACGAGGAAGATAGCGCTTCATATAGGCGAATCTTAATGGCCGAGATTCGTCAGCTCAGTCAAGCTCGCCTGCAAGCAAAAGGCCAAGCAGAGCTCGCCTGCAAGACAAACTTCGCCTATTTGTTTGGCTCGCCTGTACGTGCTAAACCTCACCAATCTTGCCTCTTTGCTTGACTCGCCAGCACGATGCAAGCTCGCCTGATTATCGAACTCGTCAGCACGAACTCGACCTCTCCTGAGCGCATTAATCGCCCGCACGAGTCAATCCCACCTGCAGTGAGTTCGCCCGCACGAACTCAGCTTGTCAACGAACGCCAGCTCACACGCTCGAAGGGCCCGCCAGCCGACCTCGCCTGTTTACCAAGCTCGCCTGCAAGCTCGCTTGAACCTTCAAGCAGCTCTCAAGCTCGCCTGCAAGCCTATCAGCCCCGCCTGAACAATGCAAGCGGCTGCTTGTTAATTTCTACAAATGATGCTTAAGATCGGCCCTTAAAATTAGGACGAAAGTTAATGTCTCGAATAATTGGATCCTCTCTAATTACCACCAAATTAGAGAGGAACTGAATCTGAAGTGAGAGCAGCGTCCATTTTATGGTGAGTTTTTACTTTTGTTTTAATAAAAATTTGTTGCAAATTATTTATTAGTTTTAAATTAGTTCTTATTTTTGTTTCCTGATATGGTTTTATATGATCGAGTAACTGACCCATGATGAAAATGAGGAGAGAGATTTTAAAAATTATGAGGGATTTAGACAGAGAGTAATTTGTCAGCTGCAAGCAACCAAGGAAGGGAAGGCACAATTAGGTGGTGCTACAACACAGTCCAACTTAAAGAAGAGAGTCAGAAATTAAAAGAGTTGTAAACCTTTTACAGAAGAATTTAGGTCTGATTAGGTCCTAAATTTCCTTTTTGTTTTTTGCCATTTTAATTAAGTACATGTTTAGATTTGCGCCTCAATTTTGCCATAAATTCAAATCTAACATGTAAAATAAATAAAAGTTAAAACCAATGTTGCGACATTTTTGGATGAAATGTTGCCTGATATACCATGATTTTCTTGCAATATTGCCTAAAATTTGTTAATAAACAGTATATTATACCAAAAACTTATTGTTTTGTGGCAAAACTTACAAATGAGACTTCGACTGGTAATTAAAATATTACTAAGAATTATTATCCATTTGCTATTAATATTATAGAATCTCAAGTACTCACAAAAATTAATGTGATTTAAAACTTGTCATTTCGATGTATCATCATCATTATCCCAAATATAGTATTGTAGAATATTCTCCTATACCGATACCAAATATGATATATTTTTTCCAATATTTGAACTAAGTTGAAGGAAGCAGTGGATTCTACAATGCTTTTCTTTTCTTTTTTGCCTTCCTTGTTTATTTTGCAGACATCATTTGCTTTAATGAAAAAGAAAAACAGCTATGAGGGTGTTTGGAGGGGCTTATTTTTAGAAGTTATTAATCTATGTTAGCTTTTGGTAGCTTTTGAATTATATCATAAAACTTGTATAAAAATCCTTTGGGTATAATTTAATTTGCTTGGTCAAACCTAGCTTACTTAGATGATCTTATAAGCAAGTTTTTCAGAAGTTAGGAGTATACTAGCTCTTTAAAGTGGGGTTTATAAGCTAATTTATTTGGTATTTTCCCGAACAGATAGATATGAAAAGGCTCCAATTTGACTGAAAAATAAGATCCCCAAGCACCCTTCATGTCTTGCTTTTTTTTTCCTTGGGCCAATGAATGAGCTGGAGTTGATCTGATTTTGTTTTGACAGACAAAATATATCTATTGAATGCATGCTTTGATGGTCAACTTGCTCCGGACAAAGTTTCAAACAAGTACGTGAATAAAGGAGCTCCGGACAGAGTTTCAGCAAGGATGTGAATAAAGGAACTCCAAAGAATTGCTCCATCTAGAAGGTAGCTAACTACTTATGCTGCGAGGCGTATATGCGTATATACATGATGTTGGAGGAGTAATAGAAAAAAAGCTAACTCAACATGAATTAAATTACAATGTAAAGCGACATTCATTTAGTTCCAATGTATTTTCTGAAGGAAACCTCGTGCTAAATACATACAAAATACGTAGCAGAATACTATATGTATAATTATGCTAAGCATGTAAAAAGCATGAAATACATAATAGGACCATCCTAATTAAATATAACATAATCTCTATATTAAAGAGAGCATACAAGAGTTAGAAAGTCATACTTTCGAAGCGTGATTCGATAGAAGATCGAATAACCCCTAGCTCTTGCTCATTGTAGTAGAAAATCTCCTCATAGTGGATCTCCAAGTCTTCAAGTGGGTTTGATAAAATCAGAGTCTTCTTGAGACACAAGGCAAGATATCCACCCCGGGGTACTTTAAAATCATACTACTTCCTCTTACTCAAAGATTGCTAGAGTTTAGTAAGAGGTAGATCTCTCTTCTATTCTTTTATGAAAAGCAACTATGAATAAACCATTTATTTTATTTTTCCATTAACCATGAAAGAAGAAAGAAAGCTCATATTTATAGAGGAAGAATATGTCATGACATGAATGACTCATCCTATGGGTCACACCATGACTCGTATAAACAATGATTCTCTCATGAGTCATGCAATGACTCATCTCATGAGTCATGCAATGAATCATGAAAAATCAAAACTATGTGCTAAAACCATGTTCCCAAACCATACCATCTTAATGACTCATCTCATGACTCATTAATCAAGGTATAATGAAGTGCGTATTTCATAAATAAAAATACCACATCAATACAGTATTTTATAAATACAGTATTTCGTAATTTTCCAATCATTGATTAATAAGTCATCATATGACCAAAAAATTAATGAGTTGACCAAAAGTCAACTGTTGACCAAAAAGTCAACTAGTTGACTAAAAGTTAATTTTATAGGAAAAATACTAGAATTCATTTTCTAAGCACATAGCATTCTAATTTTACCGATATGCATAACCGTTTATGTGTATCCGATGAAAATCATATATGCGTATCAATCATACACGCTACTCTATAAATTTGTATTTCATATGATTTAAGTACGCGCTTGGTGTGACTCTAGGACCCAACTTAAGAATTCGGCAGTGGATGTTATCCACAAGTACAACAGAGGTGCTAGCTACACATAAAGACTACCATGGTATAAGTTGTGATAAATGTCTGCAAGATGCTTATACAATTTTATCAAGACCACTTAGTAATAATACCGTACAGTCCGGTCTCTTCGTCAAACCATGTCAAACTATTGAGACTAGGGTATGAAAAACTGTCAAATCCTAATTGCTCAATTAGTGTTTGTTGATATTAAACTCATAACCTATAAGATCAAACTGACACTCGGTTTATCTTATTTACCTCGGCCAAGGATTTCCAGGTTATAGTTATATCAAACAATCTTATGACATCAACCCCCTATACTGGGAGAGAAGAATCCCATCTTGGCATCTCAATATCTACTTATATCTCGGGATGCACCCAACAAGAACCGTTATGCACAACTCAATGAGAACTATGGTTAGGTAAAAGTCTAAGTACACTTATACTGACATGTAAGATATTACACTCATGCCTCAGGTCAAGAGACTACTATGTACTATATCACTTAAGAACTTCTATTTGACAGTTAAGTATAATTACCAACTAGATGTTCTCAGTGAGTCATTCAGTCAACTCATTCACTAATGAGTCACCTGTATACTATATCTTGATGTCTCACATTAATGATCCAAGAGATGGATCATCATCCTACCAAAGGAGAAATAGAGTATACACTAGTCTTCCCAAAGTGATGATGTCACATTTCAACACTTCATCGACTAGGAACATTTTAGAATATACGTTAGCGACAAATCAGATCTCTTCATTACGATCATATCCAAAATGTCTGATAATCTAGTATCATTCTAAGGACTTTATCTGTATTAAAATACCAGATAAATCTGACCAAAATAGCATACTATTATTTTAAACAATGATGTTATATTCATATAGGTCCTGTTACAATATACAATTATTACCTGCAGGGCACCTATATCTAACAAACTCCCACTTGCACTAAGGCCAATCATTATAGTATCTAATACCCAATAGCTCAACAAGTTTTTCAAATTGTGTACGAGCAATTGCCTTTGTGAATGGATCTGTTATATTATCTTTTGTGTCAACTCTTTCAATCTTGATCTCTTGGCGATCAACTTCTCCCTGATCAAGTGATACTTCCTCAGAATGTGTCTGGACTTATGGTGAGACCGGGGTTCCTTTGTCAGAGCTATTGCAACATAACTATCACAGTATAAAGGTACTGGATCTTTAATGGTAGGAACAACTTCCAGCTCTGAAAGGAACTTCCTCATCCAGACAACTTCTTTGACTGCATCATTTGTCGCAATGTATTCGGCTTCCATAGTAGAGTCTGCTACTGTGTCATGTTTGGAACTTTTCCAACTGACAGCCCCTCCATTAAGGGTAAAAACATATCCTGAAACAGATTTACTATCATCGATATCGTTCTGAAAGCTAGAGTCGGAAAAGCCTCCATTAGGAGGTCACTTTTATCGTATATCAAAAATAACTCTTTAGTCCTTTTCAAGTACTTAAGTATATTTTTGACCGCTTTCCAGTGCTCTTCTCCATGATTAGATTGGTATCTACTTACCAAACTGAGTGAATAAACGATATCCTATCTAGTACATAACATGGCATACATGATCGATCCCACTGCCGAGCCATAAGGAATTAGACTCATGTGTTTTCTCTCTTCATCAGTCCGGGGAGACATCTTTTTAGAGAGCGAGATTTCAGGAGATGCAGGTACAAAACCTTTCTTGGAATTTTTCATGCTAAACCGCTTTAGCACTTTGCCAATGTATCTAGATTGAGATAATCCTAATATCCTTTTAGATCTATCTCTATAGATCTGAATACCCAGTATACAGGATGCTTCACCCAAATCTTTCATGGAAAATCTTTTTGATAGCCAAATTTTAACCGCTTGTAATGACGATATGTCATTACCGATTAAGAGTATATCGTCTACATACAAGATAAGAAACGATACTATACTCCCAATTATCCTTTTATACACACATGGTTCATCTGGATTTTTGATGAAACCAAAATCTTTGATAGCATCATCAAAACAGATGTTCCATCTCCGTGATGCTTGCATCAGTCCATAAATGGCTTTAAGCAACCTACATGCTTTTCCACTGCTCCCCCTGACTACAAATCCCTCTGGTTGAGACATATATATGCACTCTTTTAAATCACCATTTAGAAATACAGTTTTGACATTCATTTGCCAGATCTCGTAGTCATAGTGAGCAGCTATAGCAAGTAGGACCCGAATAGACTTTAGCATAGCCACCGGAGAAAATGTTTCATCATAATCCAAACCAGGTTTTTGACGAAAACCTTTAGCTACCAGTCTAGTTTTAAAAGTCTCTACTTTTTCATCTATACCCAATTTTTTCTTAAACAACCATTTGCAACCTATGGGTATCACCCCTTTAGGAGCATTGTCTAAGATCCATACTTTGTTGGTGTACATAGAGTCTATTTCGGATTTTATTGCATCATGCCAAGCAACAAAGTCCCTACTCTGAGATGCTTACTGATAACTAAAACGTTCGTCATCATCTATGACGTGATCTAACATGCTACCTTTAATGAGAAAATCATATTGTCTCTTAGGTGCATGGGATCGCCTTAGATATATGCGGAGTAGTTGAGATTCTTCTGGTATAACTAAATTTGTTGGTTCTACTAATTTATCAGTATTACTTTGTATCTCTAAAATTTCTTCCAGTTTTACCATGCTCCCACTAATTTCTTTTTCAAGAAATTCCTTCTCCAAGAAGGTAGCAAACCGAGAAACAATTATCTTTTGTTCATCGATGTGGTAGAATTAATATCCGGTGGAATTCTTTGGATATCCTATAAATTTACACAACACTGAGCGTGCCTCTAACTTTTTAGGATCTTGTTTTTTTACATAAACATGACATCCCCAAATCTTAATATAATTAAGATGTGGTTTCTTCTCACTCCATATCTCATACGGAGGTTTAGGCACTGCTTTAGTTGAAACCCTATTCAGTAAGTGTGTTGCTGTTTCCAACGCATACCCGCAGAATGAAAAATGTAACTCAGCGTTACTCATCATAGAACGTATCATATCTAATAGGGTACGATTCATCCTTTCTGATACGTCATTATGCTGTGGTAATAAAGGGTGGAGTAACTTGTGAGAGAATCACATTCTCTTTTAAAAAACCCAAGAATTTCGAGCTTAAGTATTCACCTCCCCGATCCAATCGAAGAATTTTAACTTTCTTGCTCGTTTGGTTCTCTACTTCATTTTTATACTCGATAAAATTCTCAAATGCTTCAGACTTGTGTTTCATCAAAAACACATGTCCAAATCTTGAAAAATCATCAGTAAAAGTAATAAAGTATGAGTAGCCACCTCTGGCCATTGTAGACATAGGACCACATACATCACTATGTATCAGTCCTAAGAGTTCTGTAACTCTTGCTACAGTTCCCGTAAATGGAGTCTTGGTCATTTTACCTTTAAGACAAGACTTGCAAGTATCATAAGACTTAAAGCCAAATGGATCTAAATATTCATGCTTATGTAGCTCGCCAAGTCTTTCTTTATTAATATGACCAAGTCTACAATGCCATAAGAAAGCGTCGTTCATAACTGAGTGCTTTCTTTTATTAGTACGATGAGTATTCAGAATTGTGTTTTGATTAAGAATATAGATGTCATTACACAATGTTCCATAAGCAATCAACTTTTGATTAAATATGATATTCATAACATTGTTCTCCAACTTGAATATATATCCATCTTTATCTAATAAAGATATAGATATTATATTGCACATCATAGTTGGTACGAAATAACAGCTTTTCAAAATTAAAACGTTTCCATTTGGCAAAGCTAGATGAAAATCCCCTACTGCAAGTGCTGCAACTATTGCACCATTGCCAACTTGTAGGGTCATCTCTCCAGCTCTAAGTTTTCTATAACTTCTCAATCCCTGTAACAAATTACAGATATGAGATCCTGATCCAGTATCTAATACCCAAGATGTAGGATTTATAAAAAAACAATTCTGAGTAACAAACACATCTGAAGATGAAGCAACATCTTGCTTCTTCTTGATGAGTGAGACTAAGAATTTTGGATAGATACTCTTAACATTTCTCAACCAGTCTATGTAATTAAGATCGGTTAACTTGTTCTGTTCTGATATGATTTTTAAGCCAGACATTATGGTCTGAAAGAGAGAGAAAAAATATTTTAGCAGATGTTCAATACATAAAATAGATTTGGATCATTTTTATCTAAATTATGCCTCCCACTATTTTTCGAGTCCCTCAAAACCTTATAAGAGGTGACCGGAAAACAACCACTTGTTTTCAAGTGGGATCAAGATCCAATTAACATTGAATGCATCAACCTTAACGTATGCTAACAAATTGATACACTCAATAATTGGTAGACAACTTTTATCTTTTACACTCTTGTAATTCTTGATATGATTTTACCCCTAGTCTTTTATGACCCTGACGTATGCCAACAAATCACAAAATACTAGTCATGTTTGGACCCATCATTTCTTGACTGGCTTAAATTTAACTTATACAAACTCTTGACGTATGCCAACAAAGTCGCATAACCAACTTAAGCTATCCTTATATCTAATATACAGATGAATACTACTTAGCCATAGAATAGTTATGCCTTGACGTATGCCAACAACCATAGTATTTATAAGCTTAATAGTATTCAACTAAAATGATGGAGGGTTACGGATGATTTCACAAATCTTTTACCGTAATCAAACTTGATATAGTTAAAAGATGCTCTATATTTATACTTGCAACAATTAAACTAGCCAGGTAAGCGCAAGATTGGTGAGAGGGTTCCGAGCTATTCACCGGGAATATTCATCGAACCTTAATTAAGTAACCACCGTTCTTTAAGACTATAGCGCGAAAGATTGGGCATCGCCCCTAATCTTAAGTTGAACATCACCCCATGAGCTATATCTCATAATTACTTTCCTTGACACTACTTAAAAGTTCGTTCTAAATACATTTATTTTAACTACTTTAGGTTTATTTATCTTTCACACTAACGCTATGTTAATGTCGGTCTCACCACTCTATGGTCAATAAACTCTTATTGTCATGTCTTACAAAGTTTAAAAATAAGTTTTTAGAATAAAAACTATTTCTCTAGTGAGATAGAGATATAAACTTTACAGAATATAACACCCAATTGTATTAACATCTACAATTAGTGCACTCCCAACATATCAACATATGTAAAAAGCAATATGGAATGGTAGTGGACAACTAAAGGAATAAAATGCAACTACACTAATTATATTTTGGCAAGTAATTTGCAACTCCTTGCAGTGCTAGCTCCCTTACAAATCTTGTATTATTACAATCATATATACATAGGACGTGCAAGCCCCATTTATAATGAAAAAACCATCTCGTAGGATAGGTAATAATATTGCATTGAATGTAAAATAAAAGCCATAAATGAAATAACTAAACTAAACAACCATACCCCCCCCCCCCCCCC
>BQKN01001062.1:721018-749164 GCA_022839385.1 Asparagus kiusianus
ATGAAATAACTAAACTAAACAACCATACCCCCCCCCCCCCCACACCCATACAAGGGCCTATACCCGTAGGCGTAGCCCATGATCGGTGAGCAAGTGCCTAAACCCGTAGGCGTAGCCCATGCTCGGGGAGGGAAGATGTCAAAAATAATATTACATTTGTAGCTATATTATATCAATACAATAAATACAAGAGAATTGTTGTCCACTATCATCCACAAACATAACATCCACGCAAGATGATATAAAACATATAACTTAATCAAATTTAAGAAATATGCATCTATCTAGTTATGCAACAAATTGGAAAACTAGATAACATAAGGATTATCCTAACTCAAATAGGACTATCATGCTTCTAACATACAACTACACTAGTTGTAAATAAGTGTTTTGCAATTTATACAAGTATTTTTACTCTTAAAAACTTATGAACCAAAAATAACATTTTTGAATCAACTAGTATAACTAATTACAAAACAATATGTATTAATTAACTAGTTTTATTAAAACATCTTTTAATTAAACTAGTAATTAGAAGCAAGAACAAAGTCCTCTATGAGTTAGATATGCATGTTAAGATTTAATTAGATGGAACCATGGCTCTGATACCATGAAGGAAATCTCGTGCTAAATACATGCAAAATACGCAGCGGAATACTGTATGTATAATTATGCTAAGCATGTAGAGAGCATGAAATACATAATAGGATCATCCTAATTAAATCTAACATAATCCTTATATTAAAGAGAGCATACAAGAGTTAGAAAGTCATACTTTCGAAGCGTGATTCGATGTAAAATCGAATAACCCCTAGCTCTTGCTCCTTGTAGTAGAAAATCTCCTCGTAGTGGATCTCCAAGTCTTCAAGTGGGCTTGATAAAATCGGAGTCTTCTTGAGACACAATACAAGATATCCACCCCGGGGTACTTTAAAATCCTACTACTTCCTCTTACTCAAAGATTGCTAAAGTTTAGTAAGAAGTAGGTCTCTCTTCTTTTCTTTTATGGAAAGCAACTATGAATAAACCATTTATTTTATTTCATTAACCATGAAAGAAGAAAGAGAACTCATATTTATAGAGGAAGAATATGTCATGACATGAATGACTCATCCTATGAGTCACACCATGACTCATCAAAACAATGATTCTCTCATGAGCCATGCAATGACTCATCTCATGAGTCATGCAATGAATCATGAAGAATAAAAACTATGTGCTAAAACCATGTTCCCAAACCATACCACCTTAATGACTCATCTCATGACTCATTAATCAATGTATAATGAAGTACGTATTTCATAAATAAAAATACCACATCAATACAGTATTTCATAAATACGATATTTCGTAATTTTCCAATCATTGATTAATAAGTCATCATATGACAAAAAAATTAATGAGTTGACCAAAAGTCAACTAGTTGACTAAAAGTTAATTTTATAGGAAAAATACTGAAATTTATTTTCTAAGCACATAGCATTCTAATTTTACCGATATGCATAACCGTTTATGTGTATCCGGTGAAAATCATATATGCGTATTAATCATACGCATTACTCTATAAATTTATATTTTATATGATTTAAGTACGCGCTTGGTGTGACTCTAGGGCCCAACTTAAGAACTCGGCAGTGGATGATATCCACAAGTACAACAGATATGCTAACTACACATAAAGACTACCCTGGTATAAGTTATGATAAATGTCTGTAAGATGCTTATACAATTTTATCAGGACCACTCAGTGATAATACCGTACAGTCCGGTCTCTTCGTCAAACCATGTCAAACTATTGAGACTAGGGTATGGAAAACTGTCAAACCCTAATTTTTCAATTAGTGTTTGTTGATATTAAACTCATAACCTATAAGATCAAACTGACACTCAGTTTATCTTATTTACCTCGGCCAAGGATTTCCAGGTTATAGTTATATCAAACAATCTTATGACATCAACCTCCTATACTAGGAGAGAAGAATCTCATCTTAGCATCTCAATATCTACTTATGTCTCAGGATGCACCCAACAAGAACCGTTATGCACAACTCAATGAGAATTGTGGTTAGGTAAAAGTTTAAGTACACATATACTGACATGTAAGATATTGCACTCATGCCTCAGATAAAGAAACTACTATGTACTATATCACTTGAGAACTTCTATTTGACAGTTATGTATAATTACCAACTAGATGTTCTCAGTGAGTCATTCAGTCAACTCATTCACTAATGAGTCACATGTATACTATATCTTGATGTCTCACATCAATGCTCCAAGAGATGGATCATCATCCTACCAAAGGAGAAATAGAGTATACACTAGTCTTCCCAAAGTGATGATGCATCATTTCAACACTTCATCGACTAGGAACATTTTAGAATATACGTTAGCGACAAATCAGATCTCTTCATTACGATCATATCCCAAATGTCTGATAATCTAATATCATTCTAAGGACTTTATCTATATTA
The DNA here is from genome assembly GCA_022839385.1 of Asparagus kiusianus. Classification (NCBI taxonomy): domain Eukaryota; kingdom Viridiplantae; phylum Streptophyta; class Magnoliopsida; order Asparagales; family Asparagaceae; genus Asparagus; species Asparagus kiusianus. The sequence continues at coordinate 723,493 of BQKN01001062.1, forward strand.
AAATACCAGATAAATCTGACCAAAATAGCATACTATTATTTTAAACAATGATGTTATATTCATATAGGTCCTGTTACAATATACAATTATTACCTGCAGGACACCTATATCCAACATTTTCATGATCATAATTAGATTCTCTCGATTTTTATTTGTTAGCAATGAGGACCCTCCAATGCTTTACATTTTGGTGTAAAGGAACTTGTTACAATTCAACTTTTAAGATTAACAACCACCAGGACCTCCAAAATAGAACATAAATCCAATATTTGTAAGAAATAATTCTCCTAACTTGATGCAAGGTTCGTTGTCAACATAAGAATACACTTGATCCGACGTCAAATCATAAGGTTCTCCACGTTGATTAACAAACTGAATTTCCTGGATTGCTGCTGCTTTTCCCCCACATTCCTCAGGAAAATGGCCACTTCCCATTGGAGGACTTCTCTGATTGTTTTCGAAGTTAACATTTCCACCCCAACTGATTTCTTGAGCACCCACAGATAAACTCTTAAATAATGTTTTTGGCCAGTATCCTAATAATTTGTCTTGAACGTGCAACAGCCAATTTCCACTAGCCTCATCCTATCATAAAGAGTAAACTTAGAAGAAGTGAAAAGGCAAAATAGAAATTATTCTTGACAATATTTGCAAGTGTGAACCGCTTGCACACTATGATGTTTTAGAGTATCTTCAAGATACCAAGTATCATATATGATGAACGAATAGCAAATTATGAATTTTCTTAATTTGTAGTATAACAAGACTAATGTTGTTTTGGTCGATATAACAAGACTGATGCTATATATAACGTATCATACGAATGCGATATAAACCGCCTTGAACGGAAAGCAACACATTCTTAATCTATAAATTAACTATAGGTGTCATAATCACTTACATAATTACTTGTGTATATTACTGGTTGGTGTATTGACACTTATCAATTTTCATCAGTACGTTGAGTTTGCATGATAAAGGTTTCTAACAAGAAATATTTAGCATCACTATATTTAGTATCAGTAGCAATCAAGTGAATTATAAATTTCTACATGGACTTACTCATATTCACTAAGAACTTTCTAGGTTTGGGTGAAGGTCCAAACCCGATAAATGTTTTAATGCACATAAATAGAACATATTTAAATCATTAATTCATGTAAATAGACATTCAGTTAATGAGACGTAAAATTTGTATAAAAGCATGTACCAACAAGGTTGTCTGCTAAAAAATATTATTTGATGATTGATAGCAATTTAAACAAAGTGATTTAAGAAGTTGCTATAACTAAAATCAATTACAACAAAATAAATGAAAGGAAAATGATAATCATACTACCTTGTGTAATTTGACTCTAATAACATATTGTGTTCCGTTATAAACGGAAAGTGGCCAAATCTTGAATCCCGGAACTTCAGAAGTATTAGAGGGCACAAAACCCTTGCATAAAAGGTTCAAGCAGCCTGTAGTCATGTTACCATCGGCCTGACATATGATGTCATAAACCATAGTAAGCATGAAAATTCAATAAGATAAAAAATATATGTATTATGACAAAATTTTATAAACTAATAAGCAAATAAATGTTACCGTCCAATAAGTAAAAAAGTGAGTATCTGTATCGCCATATAACTTCGGATGTACCTAGTATACAAAATGTTGAAAGATTTATGTTATAATTGAATAAAATTTATCAAATTATTCTAAATTTCAAAGATCTGAAATTTTTTCTTTCAAGATGTAAAGGACCAATAATTTATTAATAAATAATAATGTTTTCAATGAAACGCTTTAGCAAGTAATATAGTATTAATTACTCACATGCCATCCGGCTACTATTACATTGAGATCTTGCCGTGAACCATCCAACCCACTAACGACACTGATATACGCCGTAGTGTATTGGCCTAGTTCAACGTTTTGTAACCCATAAACTATGAGTTCAGCTTGGGTTCCCCATTGTCCTTCTCTACTTCGGTATAGCAAAACCTGAAAATGCGCGAAAGAAAAATTGATATTATGAGCATAAAATATGCACCCTTAAACAAAATGTGATTTCATACAATATATCAACTAAGCGGCCATTGAGGAAGTCACATATAAATCTTACTTTATCCGGGTTGCCTTCTTGTACACCGACTTCTTCTCCTGAATCCTTTTTTAGAAATGCTTCATTCTGCATCAAACATAATTCAAAAACTTATTCGAATATTTTATTACTTTACATAAATATGGGTTTTTCTCTATATATAGATATCTCTAAAATCACATCTGAAAACATTAAAATAGTTATTTTACCCTCAAACATTGTTATCATCCTTCAATTTTACACCCATTTTAATTATCTGAGAATAAAACTAGAATGTTCCGTTAAATTTATTTTAAAAAAAAACTAAATAATGACTAATTTATCCTTGGATTAATTAGTTGAAGTTTAAACGAAAGGTGTCACTTAGTTTTATCACTTCATACACCACGAAGATGAAATTAACCGACAAATCCATCGTTGAGAAATTTATTTCGTGGTCAGAAACTTTTAGAAAATTTTTAGAGCAAATATTTAGTGTTATCCCTGTCATACTCCACGAATTTAAATATAAACTAATCTATCCGTACATCCGCCACAAAGATCATCAAAAGGAACTTTTCATGATTAATTGCTAAAACACCAGTTCAATGGGCATTAGTATTATCCACAGGATTTATAAGACTCCAGAAAACAAATTAATCAAAAACCATCGTTAACTGGAAAAAGAAGAGAGGTTAGAGTAATAGATTACAATGAATGATAAGTTGAAGGTGTCTTTTGGAGTGAATGTAAGGTGGTTCTATTGCCGGAAGAAATAGATTCCTCCCTATCTCATAATAGACAGGGGTAAGAAAGTAAACTGCTGAAATAATACCGCAAATTAGGATTTGGGGTACAATTGGATAGATTATAACAATTGGGACGGTAAATTAAATAGCTATTTAAATAAAAGTAACTACAACTTGGGTGGGGGTGTCCAAAAAAAAGAAAGAAAGAAAAAACTACAATGCAAGATCAATAGTTTTTTTCACTAGCAAAAAAATATCCATAAAAATTGGATATAATTATGAAGGAGTCAGTTATAAAATTCTCTTAACTATGCAATGGAATTTAAGAAAAAAGTATATACCAGAGTGAATCCCTTTCTCGCTGTACCATTCACTGCATTGTGACAAAGGACAAAGCAAAGGAAAATAAACCTAAAACTGTGAAACTTTGCGGACGCCATTTCGTTGCTTGCCCTGGTCAAGGTGATGACAAAGCAAAGGACGGATATTTATATGGTCAGTGCATAATTTCCAATCTTTAATTGAAAAGGACAGACAGGGCCGTACCTAGGAATTTTGGGCCCAAGGCGAAATATTAGATGAGACCTAAGTGATACAACTCATAATATATTTTATCTCATTCTTCTTACCTTTTAAGCTGCAAAATTACTAATTAAAGTTTTATATTCAACATTTTCTAGCATATTACTTTCGATAGATAATATTGTTAAACCATTCAACCTATCTTGTAACATGGTCGATCTTAAATAAGATTTTAGTAATTTTAATTTTGAAAAACTTCTTTCAACGGAAGAAACTGTTACAGGTATAGTCAATAATACACGATAAACAATACAAGTATTTGGAAAATAATCTAATCGTTTATATAGTTCAACACTTCAATTGGACTATTAATCTCTACTTTTAAAATTTCCTTAAGCACTCTCAATTCTGAAAACAAATCAAGTTCATTAATATCTAAATGTTTCATCATGTTTTAGTGCATTTTCGAGATTAAGACAATATTCTTTCAATTCAATATCATCTAAAGCTTTTAATTTTTTCAAATCAAACAAAAAACCAAAATTTCGAGATTAAGATGATGTATGTATCTTTACAAATTATCTAGTTGCAACGTTTAAATGGAGCAGTTATTCCTGCATAGAAACCATCTAGTGTAAGGCTTAGAACTGCCCACTAACCGATACCCAGTCTTTAATATTTTATAGAGAAATTTCCTTCTTAATCCTAACAATTAATCTTAACTACAAATCAGAGATGTTGAACAGAATAGTTAATAACACATATAGCATTTCATATTAAAACCCCAAACACACTCGATCACAATCAATTTTGTCAATTATTACCCACATTCTGCTTAAATTAAATATCAGAACACCCAAAACACCAAATATAGTTAAACGAACATCAAATTCTTATGCAAGCGAGAATGTGCAAGTGTAAATAGCATGTTGACCTATAAATTGATACTCAGATCACCTGCCGGTCAAATGTCGAGGGAAGATTTTGCCAGGTATTAGCCACCCAGAGATCCCATGACTAATAAACAGATTTGATTGTTAAAAATCACTTCTATGCCCACAAATACCTGTAAAATTGATGATAACAGTAACTCATTTGGAGGTTCACGGTCAACAAAGTGCTTTTCACGAATATGTTCGAAAGAAACCATGAAATTGATTTGATTCTTGAAAAGAAGATGGATTAAAACATTGACCTTTGGACCAAAATCAGCGGAGGCGGCTCACGGCTGGCGGTGGCCGGTGGGACCGTGGGAGCGGAGGTGGCTCAGGCTGGCGGTGGGAGCGGAGGTCAGGAGGCGTGGCGATGGGAGGCTGGACCGGGGGTCATGATGTTTGAGAGAGGAGAGGAGATCGGATATCTTGACAGTTTGAGAGAGAGTCAGAGAGAGGAGGCGGCGGTAGGGAGTGGAGAAAGAGAGAATAGGGTTATAGGGTTTTTGGCTGTTGGGGTTTAATGATTTGGGGGTGGGTGGGCCCTACCCAAGGTGAGGCCCAAGGCAAATGTCAGTTGCATAGGGGCAGGGCCGGCCCTGATTGCATCTTTCAAGCACCTGCCTCATGTTCCTGCAAGCTCACAAAAAAAAAAAAAAAAAAACACGTACGGCACAACTTCCATATATATCATCACCATTTACAAGAAAAATTAGAGCATTCAAGACTTCAACATCTGTAAATACAAATAAGGAGGTTGGTCAAACTACTTCTTTTTTCTCTTATGAGATTTAAGGTTGCATTTAGCTCATTGTTTAGACTCTAAATGGATGAACCTGAACCATTTTTAAGCAAATAATGAACAGATGTCGTACTTTGATGAAAGTTATAAAGTGACAAGTTATTATGTCTTATGTGCAAGGAGGAATGCAGACTTGTTTATCCCTCACGCATTGAAATGTAAGGCAACATATATGACGCCAGAACAGATGTTGGCAATCATGTGTTAGTTATGATTGGGATTTTTTGTTTTTTGTTTTTTTGAGTGAAAATAGGGATTTCCCTATCATTGTATAACCGATGATCAAGGTTAGAAGAACGTACAAAAGAAGATATCTATTGCAGATTAAGGTCACGTCTCCGAGCTGGAGAATAGGGTCAAATCTGTAGTAGATGTCTTAAAGTGAAACTACAGAGAGTATCAAAATTACAAAGATAAGAACTCTAAAACAGATGTTGGGATTTAATTAAATTTGTGAGGTTTGTACCTGGCATATGCAATCACAATAAAGGGAGAAACTTAATTATGGATTAAAGTAGTTAATTTCAATTATAACTAACACATTCAATACATCAACTTTTATAAAAAATATAGTTGCATATCATTTATAGGATTTATCTAATGCAATAACTTTTAGATATAGTTTGATAGGAACAAATTTAGAGAAGTAATTTTGCTCATCCTAGTTCATTAATTTTCATACCAAAACGAAATGGCCCACACAACAGGTTTAATACATATAGGTTGCTATGAATTAGTCCATACAATTAAACAAAAAACCATACTAGTTCATATGGTCTAATCCATACACTTAAAATCCACAGGCTTGAAACATATAATATACATGACATCTAAAATATTCACAAAATTTTACACTAAAACACACTGCATGCTTTAAATTCTTAAGAGAGATTCAAATTGTCTGCTAGGGACACTTTTACTTATTCACCAAAAAGGAAAAAATAGAACAAAAGCAGCAAACACTTCAAGGCAAACAAATAAGACATGTTCACATTGCTTACTAGTAAGGGATAGGTATTGGCAAAAACAAAAGGAGAAGGAAAAAGATGATTGCCTATGTCTACTTAATTTATTAAAAAAGTATATTAAAATTTTAATTATTTATAATAATTTATTGAACATTTTACTATAGTTCTGCCGTTTTGAAATATAAGCTAACAGCAGGTCTTAACGGAGTTGTCTGAGTCTTGGTTATTTGAGTTTGAGCTTGTTTTTTAGCTTGTTTTTTATAACTTGTGAACTTGGTTGTTTCAGTTTCAGTTTGTCGCTGAGCTTGGTTGCTTGTTTTTGATGGATTTGTGGCTATGATGATTGGCCACATCTTGATAATGTCAACTACAATAGGATTTCATTGTTTACAGAAGGCGTTCATTAATGAAAATGCAGTCTATATTGCTTTTGTAATTTTTTAGATGAGGCAGTCCATTTTTTGAATGCAATCTACAATGCAAGTTCATTATATAGGTGTTGAAAAATATGACCATTTTTGAGCCTCTATATTATCATTTATTTTTACATCTTATACGAAACATCTTATATGTTGAAGCTCATTTACTGCGTTTCATAGAACCGTTTGTAAATAAGTTTTCACAAAACATGTTGGAAAAATTCTTGATAAAAGTGGGACTGTTTTTTATATGAAACACTTATATTGTCTGTTTATGCAGCGGTTGACTGTGGAGACATTCTTGAAAAAGCTTGGGTTAAGCTCAGTCTTTATAGTTTCCCTCACTCCCTTCCTTTCTCAGTCTCCGCCTCTATCTCTCCCTCACTCCCTCCCCGCCGTCTCAATATCTCCCTCACTCCCTCAATTTCTCAGTCTCTATCTCTCCCTCCGCCCCCTCTCTCCCCCTCTCTCCACTTTTCTTTCCCACTTCTGCACCCGCACCCACCCACTAGTAGAAAAACAAACAAACTAGACGGAAAAGAATTTCATCTAGTTTGAGGCAATTTAAACGAATTTATTTCCGTTTAGAGTATTCTGTCTAGTTTGAGGCAATTTAAACGGATTTATTTCCGTCTAGATTATTCTGTCTAGTTTGATGTATTAATTTCCATCTAGAATGACAAACTAGATTGAATATTTTTATTCTTTAAAAATAAAAAAGCAACCTGTTTTATTAAAAATAATAATAAAACATAGCTCTAACCCTAAACCCCCCGCCCCACACGGATTGGGATCCTCTACTCATGCATAGTAATTCCTAATGTTTGCTAATGCATCATCACCCTTCATTGTGTGGATGAGTACAAAGTGAAAGGTGTGGTCCTCACAATAAAGGGTGGAGATGCATTAGCAAACATTAAGAATCACTATGCATGAGTAGAGGATCCCTCCCAATCTCACCCCACACCCCCATGTGCCAACTCTCCTGAGTCCTGACTCTCTCTCCTCCTCTCGCCGTCTCTCTCTCTCATCCTCTGCTCCTCTCGCGCACCCGCCGCCCCCCCCCCCCGCGCGGGGCGGGCGCCCCCCCCCCCCCCCCCCCCACCCTCTCTTTTCTAGCCCGCCGCCCCACTGCCCCCGCATAATTTATCCATAATTTCTCTCATTTTCCTTGTTTTGAGATCGATTTGGCGCGATTGAGGGAAATTATTCAAGCAGCGGTCGAGAGCACCGATCACAGGTTAAATTTCTCTCCCTTTTGTTGGATTTTTTTTTTGGGGAATTTTCTCGTTTGATTGGTTTATTTTTGCTTCTTGAATTGGATTTTTTGGGGATCTTTCCTTCTCCTTCCGTGTCAGTCTGTTCAACATCAGTTGCCGTGTAGGTTAGTAGGAAAGATCTTACGTTCTTGAAAGTCTATGCAATTGACGTGGATGAAGCAGACGAGGTATTATAAGAATGCATTATTAGATTGTAGGTTTATAATGCAGCTTGATGATGCATTGAGAGCAATGAGGCTGCAAGATGGTAGGGTAAGGATTTGGGTACATGTTGCGGATCCTACATGTTTGGTTAAACGTCAAGGCATGGTTGACAGGTTATTCACTTTTTCTTAGAAAAAATTCACCGGCTATATAAATTTTTAGTGTGGTTGAGAAAGTTTTATTGTATTTACTTAGGGAGGCATTGCGAAGAGGAACTTCCATTTTTCTGCCTACTGCTACCTTTCCTAGCTTGCTATGGAGTGCACGAGCTTGCAGCAAGGGAAGCTCTGCAAGGCTGTCACTGTGTCCGTCACTCTCCATCAAGATGGCAGGTAACTTTTAGATTTACGACTTTCTATTTACATTCAAATGCACTCTTGTTTCTTCTTTTTCATTCAAAGTTAAGGGACAATTACATATATTTGGAGTACATAGCATTGCAGAATACACCGTAGACAATTCCTTCATCAGACCAACCTACATGTTGACATATGAGAGTGCAGCAGAGCTGCTTCACTTGAACCTGGAAGAGGAGCCTGCAACTGGAGGTTCATTAGAATTAATTTGCAATTCTTTTGATGTAAAAAGAGTTTGCACTTTTTTTTTTTTGCCCGAAAAAAGTATCACGTTGTCAAAAAATTTCAGCAATCCTCTCTTTCAATCGTCAATAACCTGAAAATTTTAATAAAAAAACACAGAAGAATTGCCAATTACAAAAAACTTGCAAACTATTAATTTCTAAGAAAAAACATGTTCCCAAGTACGAGTAGTTAATCTTAAACAAAATGGCTACTTATTCATCATCTCAACCTCGAGCAGTCAATGAGGAACTAGTTTGTTTGTGAATCTGAATATCTAACCTTAATTATGACACCCGATCACTTTACCTTTTGAACTAACTTGATACAAACATGTTAAAGTAAGAGAGAGAGAATCTTGGGTAAATTTCCCTTGAATTGAATATTGAGTGTGCATATATATTTATACAAGTAGTGGAGGGTGAGGTGTGTTCTCACAACCAATGTGGGACTAAAACCCACTACTATTATCAACAGTCCCCCTCAAACTCATGTTGGATCAAACAAAGTGAGTTTGCGTACAAGAAACTGGAACCGATGAACATGTAAGGCCTTCGTGAAGAAATCTGCAAGTTCGTTGGCGGATGAAACATGAGGAAGTTGAATTGTCTTGTCCTTAATAACTTGTTGACGAACAAAATGAGCATCAATCTCAATGTGTTTGGTCCTCTCATAAAAAACTGGATTATTAGCAATCTGAATAGCGTTCTTATTATCACAGTAGAGAGAAGTATGAGTCGAAACTAAAATACCGAAGTCACTGAGAAGACGACGAAGATGAATAATCTCTTTAACTGTTGTGGACATTACACGATATTCTGCCTCAGTGCTGGAAAGAGCAATAACATCTTATTTCTTACTTCGCCAGGAAATAAGGGAATCACCAAGAAATATATAATAACCTGTGGTAGACTTCCTGGTAGTTAGATCACCAGCCCAATCAGCATCAGAATATGCACGAAGCTCTAACTTGGATGTAGCAGGAAATAGAAGAGAGCGAGTGCTAGTGCCATGGAGATACCGAAGAATCCGTAATAAGGCAGCATAGTGTGCAGAACGTGGAGCACTAACAAATTGACTGACAATGCCAACAGCATGAGAGATATCTGGTCGAGAGATGCATAGATAGACTAACTGACCAACAAGATGTCGATATCGGGTAGGATCATATAGAGGATCACCATCAGTGGAGCGAAGTTTGACATTTTGTTGGAGTGGAGTATCGACAGTTGTATCGTCGGTTAGCTTAGCTCGATCTAAAATATCTGAGAGATACTTCTGTTGAGACAGTAATACACCCCGTGGGTCCTGAGAAATTTCTAGACCAAGAAAATAGCGAAGAGATCCAAGGTCCTTCATGTGGAACTGTTGTTGCAATTGAGATTTAGCAAATTGTATACCAGCAGCATCATCACCTGTAATGATCATATCATCTACATAAAGGAGTAATAAAACTCTGCCACGCGATGTAGTACGAACAAACAGAGAAGCATATTGATGACTTTCCATAAAGCCCGCCTTGAGCACGACATCACGAAAACACTCAAACCAAGCGCGGGGTGCTTGCTTGAGACCATAAACAGCACGGCGAAGGAGACATACATGTCCCGAAGGAATATTAGACCCTGGAGGCGGTTGCATATACACTGTCTCAGATAAAGAACCATGGATAAAAGCATTTTTAACATCCATCTGGTATAAGGGCCAACGATGAGCAGCAGCAACCGCAAGAAGAGTACGAACGGTGGACATCTGAGCAACAGGAGCAAAGGTCTCCTCATAGTCAATACCTTGTTTCTGAGTAAAACCTCGAGCCACTAAACGAGCTTTTCGACGTTCAATGGTACCGTCAGGACGAAACTTGACCTTATAAACCCATTTACTGCCAACTAGAGAGATGCCAGGGGGACATGGAACAACATCCCAGGTATGTGTTTGCTGAAAGGCCTGAAATTCCTCAGCCATAGCCTGTCGCCACTCTGGAAATTAAACGGCCTCTTGAAAAGACTTTGGCTCAACTGTAGTATGAATGGCAGCAAGAAATGTATGAAAGATAGGTGAATAGGAAGTAACCGAAGCATACCGTGCAGGCAGGACATGTGGACGTTTTCCTCGACGAAGAGCAAGAGGAACCTCAGGCGGGGGAGATGCTGGCACAGGTGTGTGGAGGTCAACAGTATTTTCTGGAGTAGGTGTTGTGACCACGGGATAGGAATCGGATGGTTGAAGAGAAGGCTTAGGTGAGGGAGAGTCAACAGAAGGAGATGGAGAGATTTCAGGGAGATCTCGAAAGGAGAATTGAGGTAATGAAATGGGTGATGCAGCTGGTGGAGAAGCACGATTAGTAGTGTGGAGGAAATTGAAGTTATCAGAAGCAGAATAAAATGGAGAATCCTCTTCGAACTGAACGTGTCGAGATATATGAACTCGACGAGATGCGGGATCATAACAACGATAACCGCGATGTTCCGAACTAATTCCTAAATAGACACAGAGAACAGCTCTGGGAGATAATTTATCACGTTCGTGAGAGGGCAGAAGAACGAAACAACGACAGCCAAAAACGCGGGTCAGATCATAACGAGGAGGATGAGTATAGACACGGCTATGAGGAGTAGCGCCGGAAAGAGAGCTAGATGGAGTGATATTAATGGAATGAGCAGCGGTGAGAATGGCCTCAGCCCAGAAACGACGAGGAACAGAGGAAGAAATGAGCATGGATCGAGCGGTATTAAGGATATGACGATGTTTGCGTTCAGCAATACCATTTTGCTCATGAGTGTAAGGACATGACTGTTGAAAGATAGTTCCATGAGAGATCATGGTAAAGAGTATGGCAGATGATAGATACTCTTTGGCACAGTCAGAACGAAAAACTTTAATACGAGCTTGCCATTGAGTGAAGATCATAGCAGTGAAGGCTTGATAAGCAGCAAGTACGTCAGAGCGATTTTTAAGTAGGTAGACCCATGTATAACGAGAGAAATCATCGATAAAACTAACATAATATAAGTAACCAGATGAAGAAGGCAGAGGAGCTGGCCCCCAGATATCAGAATGGACCAAATCAAATAAGGAAGTTAAAACAGATGTACTGGTTGGAAACGGTAGAGCAGGGAATTTAGCCAATTTACAACCAGTACATGACTCAATATGAGAACGAGAGGATACGGGACCAAGTACTCCGGACTGAATAAGACTCTCCAGCCTTTTATAAGACACATGACCAAGTCGTCTATGCCACAAATTTGCGGAAAGTATGGTAGAGGATTTTGGACTTACAGAGGCAACAAGAGAACGTGGACGTATGGACTCTGGAAGGTGAAGATATTCCAGAAAATATAGTTTGTGTCTCCTACGACCGGCCCCAACAGTCTTGCCCGTCTTTGGATCCTGCTCAACACAAGTATCAGAAGAAAACAAGACAAGTAGGCCATCCATACATAAAGAGCTAACAGAAATTAAATTCAAACACAACTGAGGAGCCACATAGACAGGGCCAAGAGTTAGACGACCAGATGGGTCAGTTTGTGGGGTGATAGAGTCATACTGAGTGATAGATAAAGGTTGTCCAGCAGCCATGTAGATAGGGGGAAGAGAAGAGGAAGTAAAGACAGAAGATAAGAGGGAGACATTACGAGTCATATGAAAGGAACAACCAGAGTCAAAAATCCAGAGATCATTCATACCAGAGACCGAAGGGTTAGCTGAAGACCCAGCAAAACGCATACCAGAGAGTCGTGCAGTAGATGTAGAAGCTTTATGCTGAAGAACATCAATTTTACGACGAATATCAGAGAATTGTGCAGCCGATGGAGAGGTGGTATGCTCAAGAGCCGCAATTTGACGGCTAATATCTGCAATAGCTTGAAGAACCTCAATTTGACGGCGAATATCTGTAATACATTGAAGAGCCTCAATTTGACGACGAATATCTGCAATAGCTTGAATGGTAGGGTCTGAAGTGATAGATGACATAACATTGACCAGTAATCCTGGTGCAAAAGAGGATTGAGACCGAGGGGATCACTGACTACGGTCAGTTCTTGAGGAACGTAACTCAGGATGAAGCTGGAAACATGTCTCAAAGCGGTGTCCCTCCTTCTTGCAATATGTGCAAAAGGGCTTAGACCGAGCCTGAGAAGCAGGTGCTAGTGAAAAAGCCATAATAGCAGCAATTTGAATTTCAAGATAATAATCCTTGAAAGAAACCCGAAGGTTTAGCTGTAAGAACCCGAAGGTTAAATTTGAACCCGAAGGTTATATATGGCTATCAAATCTGAGAAAAAGAAGTAGTCTGCGACCAAGGTGGCCCGAAGATCGGTCGGATCTGATGCTCACGCTGGAGACCCACAACGTATCAACGCCGATGTTGAGACGGCGATGTCGTTACTAACTGTGAAACAACAATTTTGAGACCAAGAGATGGTCGAGAGACGACTTGAAATCGTAATTTTAGGCCGAGAGATTGCTTGAAACGGCGATGCCGTTAATTTGAGACCGAGAGACGGTTTTGAAAAAAAACGGCGATGCCGTAAACTTAAGACCAAGAGATGGTCTTGAAGTGGTGATGCCGTTAAAATAGAACCCAAATGTTTAAAATAGAACCCGAAGGTTAGAATAAAACCCGAAGGTTTAAAAAATGTAACCCCGAAGGTTAAAATAGAACCCAAAGGTTAAACGAGAACGCGAAATGCGTTAAGAGGCCGCAAAGCGACAATGCCAAAAATTTAGCAAAAGAACGCAGAAGCGTTAAAACTTTTTTATTGGAAGAGAAATAATAACCCTAGCTCTGATACCATGTTAAAGTAAGAGAGAGAGAGAATCTTGGGTAAATTTTCCTTGAATTGAATATTGAGTGTGCATATATATTTATACAAGTAGTGGGGGGTGAGGTGTATTCTCACAACCAATGTGGGACTAAAACCCACTACTATTATCAACAAAAACTGGAACTATAATTGATGCTTGAAACCGATATTATCGGCTCATATAAAGTATGGATTTAAACTGTCTTGATAGTAAAATATGCAAAACTACTTATATTGTTATCCTTAATTTGTATGTATGCTTCCATACAAAAAAGCTTATCATCCTTATATCGTCATCCTTAATTTATATTAATGTGAAATTTCTAATTTATCGTGTACTACTTGATAGACAATTAGCAAATTATTCCTGTAAATTAGTAAAGTTACCGATCTACAATATAATATCCAACATTTCGTCTCCGACACAACATTAGTGTCAGGTCCCCAAATAGCATATCATTCATTTTTTGTTAATTAATATCACCGACCTAAGTGTAGAAAATAACGCAAATTAATATTTTGGATTTTGAACACTCCACACTCCATCAGTGTGCAAACAAAAGTAGTAAAACTGAATAGAGCTTCTTGTGCAGATAGTTTCAACATGAAGAGACAAATTTCACTCTAGGTAGAACCGAATACTCTAAATATCATCTGTAATAATTCTGGAAAATGTGGCAAAAATATGAAATCAAAATAATTACCCTGTCAAGCAAGATACATCCACTTGTATAAGACTCACAATAAATCCCATAGGCACGATTATCTCACATTACCCATCAAATTAAATTAATTCTGAAATAAGCCAATTCTTAAACTTCAATAGTAATCGAGTCGACACAGCTTCAAGCAAGTCCTTTTTTGCTGATGAGAATAACGAGCTTCAAATTTTATAATCAAGGTAAAATCTAAGTTGTCGTCATCCTATTTACCTGTATAAAAGACATTACAACATTTCAGAATGTATAAGAAAGACATAGACAAATGTGAAGTACAAGAGGAAGATCTAAAGCAGAATAATCTGCATGTGAATAATAAGCCAAAATTAGTACACAATTCCACTACATTATACAAAGAGCCCAGCCGATACTTTCTATACATGGTCTTTCATCTTTTATGAGTCCTACTAACAACAATATCGGGGTAGAATAATTAAGGATCCTAACAACCATTATCTTATATTTTACCTAGCTTAAATAAATAAACAAACAAACATTAATTTGTACCCATTAGGGGTTAAGCTAGTGGCTCAACTTGGGGAAGGTCATCCTCGAGATCCATCTCTGTTCTACACAAGGCACAATGCCGATGTGCAGCTAGCATCCCTGCCAAGCACTCCCTGTGCATGTAGTGCTTGCATGGCAGAAGCAATGCCACATGCGCCCCCTCTTTAAAATGGTTTGTGCACACTAGGCACTCTGTGTTGGGGTTGTACCTGGGCATGGGATATGTGAAGGTGGGGAAGCGCTCTGCAGCCCTCACAAAAAGAGGATTGAGCGGAGGACGGGGAGGGTTGCGCGGACCGTGGGGAGTCCCCTGATAGGGAGTATCCTGAGGGTGTGCATCCTATCCTTCATTCACTTGATCGACAAGAACACCCCAGCCCAGAAAAATCCCAACAAAATGACCGTGAGGGTGATATATTGGAATATCATCCCTCCCTGCCTGCCTATGGGTCGCCTCATGGAATATGAGCCTATATCACCCGCATCCCCAGCCTGCTCATATTACCCATCATCCTCGTCCATATTCCAATAAATCCCGACAATATGATTGTCAGGGTGATATATTGGAATAAGGACGAGGGTGATGGGTAATGTGAGCAGGCTGGGGATGTGGATGATATAGGCTCATATTCCATGAGGCGACCCATAGGCAGGGAGAGAGGGATGTTATTCCAATATATCACCCTGACAGTCATTTTGTCGGGATTTTTCTGGGCTGGGATGTTCTTGCTGATTAAGTGCATGAAGGATATGATGCACCCCCCCAAAGGATACTCCCTATCAGGGGGACTCCCTACCGTCCGCGCAGCCCTCCCCGCCCTCCGCTCAATCCTCTTTTTGTGAGGGCTGCAGAGCGCTTCCCCACCTTCACATATCCCATGCACAGGTACAATCCCAACACTGAGTGCCCAGTGTGCACGAACCATTTTGAAGAACAGAGATGAATCTGGAGGATGACCTTGCTTCTGTCATGCAAGCACTACATGCACAGGGAGTGCTTGACAGGATGTTAGTTGCACATCGGCGCAGTGTCTTGTGTAGAACAGAGATGAATCTGGAGGATGACCTTCCCCAAGTTGAGCCACCAGCTTAACCCCTAGTAGGTATGAATTAATGTTTGTCTATTTATTTATTTAAGCTAGGTAAAATATAAGATAATGGTTGTTAGGATCCTTAATTATTCTATCCCGATATTGTTGTTAGTAGGACTCATGAAAGACCATGTATAGAAAGTATCGGCTTGGCTCTTTGTATAATGTAGTGGAATTGTGTACTAATTGTGGCTTATTATTCACATGTAGATTACTTTGCTTTAGATCTTCCTCCTTGTACTTCACATTTGTCTATGTCTTTCTTATACATTCTGAAAGTTTGCAATGTCTTTTATACAGGTAATAGGATGACAACTTAGATTTTACCTTGATTATAAAATTTGAAGCTCGTTATTCTCATCAGCAAAAAAGGACTTGCTTGAAGCTGTGTCGACTCGATTACTATTGAAGTTTCAGAATTGGCTTATTTCAGAATTAATTTAATTTAATGAGTAATGTGAAATAATCGTGCCTATAGGATCTACTGGGAGTCTTTTACAAGTGGCTGTATCCTGCTTGACAGGGTAATTATTTTGCTTTCATATTTTTGGCCACATTTTCCAGAATTATTACAGATGATATTTAGAGTATTGGTTCTACCTAGAGTAAAATCTGTCTCTTCATGTTGAAACTATCTGCACAAGAAGCTCTATTCAGTTTTACTACTTTTGTTTGCACACTGATGGAGAGTTCAGAATCCAAAATATTAATTTGCGTTATTTTCTACACTTAGGTCAGTGATATTAATTAGCAAAAAAGGAATGATATGCTATTTGGGGACCTGACACTAATGTTGTGATGGAGACGAAATGCTGAATATTATATCGTAGATCAGTAACTTTACTAATTTACAGGTATAATTTACTGATTGTCTATCAAGTAGTACACGATAAATTGGAAAGTTCACATTAATATAAATTAAGGATGACGATATAAGGATGATAAGCTTTTGTGTATGGAAGCATACATACAAATTAAGGATAACAATACAAGTAGTTTTGCATCTTTTACTATCAAGACAGTTTAAATACATACTTTATATGAGCCGATAATATCGATTTCAAGCATCAATTAGAGTTCCAGTTTTGTTTGTATCAAGTTAGTTCAAAAGGTGAAGTGATTGGGTGTCATAATTAAGGTTAGATATTCAGATTCACAAACAAACTAGTACCTCATTGACTGCTCAACTCAAGGTTGAGGTGATGAGTAAGTAGCTATTTTGTTTAAGATTAACTACTCGTACTTGGGAACATGTTTTTTCTTAGAAATTAATAGTTTGCAACTATTTTGTAATTGACGATTCTTCTGTGTTTTTTATTAAAATTTTCAGGTTATTGACGATTGTTGAAATTTTTTGACAACGTGATACTTTCCTAATTGTTAACTTATACAGTGTCCTTTTTTTTTTGTTGTCTGCCGCGGGCGGTGCGTCAGCTGGCTTCTGTTTTTTTGTTTTGTTGGTTGCACTACCAGTGTACCACCAAGGAATCCGTTTCATTCCTTTGTTATGTAGTAGTTGACTCATCACTATCTTCTCTTCTTTGCTGTTGGGAACTAGGGAAGCGAAGTTGATGTTGTCTGGTTGGTGACGACAAAGGTCCTCTCCCTACCGACCACATCCACTTCCGTTTCCCTCGGCCCACAAATTTTGTTACTTTTGTATTCTTGTAATTGTTTCACTCTCCTTTTAATACATATATTTTTGAACAGGGTCCCTCACCCTATTTTTAGCTTCCAAAAAAAAAAAAAAGCGTGATCCAGATTAGGCACCTGTAATAGTTATTTAAATGTAATCTACGTGTTGGGATTACAGAGTGTTGCACATGCTGACGCTCGCATATATTGAAATTTTAGCCGCCTATTCTGTGAGTGAATGAAGCTTTACACGAAGTTGTATTAAATGCTGGTAAAAGTCAAAATTTCACAAGCGCTATATATATAAATAACTTCTATATTCTTGCATTAAACAGACTATATGTTTTCAACTAAACGTTATTTCTCCAAAGTATGCATATGTACAATTCGTGCAATTAACAATAAATTAAGATGAAGGGTGAGTATGATGCCAAATATCTTCAGCTATAATTCCTGCAGTTAACATTAAATTAAGACCACGAGTGTATGTATCACCCATGCATAAACTCTATATATTATAAATTCTCACATACAAAGGCCTGCATTTGTTTATCAGCAAATTATTTTACTTAAAAACTGCGAATTAAAATCCGATAAAACAATTCTGATTTTACCTAAAAGTTTCATTCGTTATGAAGCTTATTTTTGCTCTGTCAATCCGTGGGTCTAAATCTGGACGAGTATGAGAATATTTGTTTCATGACAATAAATATAAGTACCCCTTGCATTAGTTATCAACCAGCTTTTTACAAACTACATCGCTTACGAAGAAAGAAGTGCAGGGTTAATATATAAAACTTATGAAAATAACGCAAAAGAAGGTTGATAGAGTACCTCAGTTCTGCGGTGCATTTTCTAGGAGTTATATAGTTTCTAGCTACAATTGAGTTTCATATAGTTTTGTAGCAGTGGTTTGCAACTTATGTACCAAAACTATTGGTGCAAGTTTGACGTTGTTGCAAACGCTTTGATAAGAAACGTTGTATTCTGTACGGAGTGTGTAGATGCAGGAAAAAAAAAAGGCTAGGGTAGTTATTTGGAAGAAACCCCAAAGGTCAGGGGATTTTAGAGAAATTAACGACTAAATTTAGTAATTGATTTGAAGAGAACAAGAAGAAAGAAAAATTCATTTCACTTATAGCGTGAATGATTTGAAGAAAATGAACCCAAAAAATAAAAATAAAAAAGAACAAAGAGAAGAGGACAGTTAGCATACAAACGGAGATCACGATCTGTCCTAAGTAGCGTTAACCCAGGAACAAGTAACAATCAAATAGAGAATTAATACGGGACACCGTACTTGATAATCTCAATTGCCATAATCATCCTAGTGATCATAATTTTAGAAGCAAACTTTCAAAAAATGATGTGGTGTTCTCACATCTCATCTCCGATATTTGTGATAAATTAGGAAGTGAAGAGAACAGTGATCAAACATCTCACAACATGGAAGCAAATATCCACAGCTAAATACCTACATCCAAGGTTTTCAGCGACATAAATTAGATGATCTCAATTGCCATGATCATCCTAATCATCATTAATTTTTGAAGCAAACTTTCAAGAAATGATGTGGTATTCAGACGTATCATTTCCAGTATTTGTGATAAATTAGCGATCGAGTGAAGAAAACAGTCATCAAACATATCTCGCAACACGGAAGCAAATATCGACAGTTATATACCAACATCCAAGGTTCTCGCCAACATAAATTATAATAGATTTAGATCAGAATATAATTTAGAACATAGGTTTTTTCCAGGGCCACTTGGCATATAACATATCTTTGCTATTCTTATTACAAGACTTCTGTTGTGCTCGGATACTAATTGTTGCGCGCCGTGCGGAAGCGTGCTCGACAACAAAACGAGTCGATAAGCCACAAGAGAAGAGAACCAAATCAAATACGAGTGCAATCCAACCAAATATGACACAAACCAAACCAAACACAAAGATTTACGTGGTTCGGCAATTTGCCTACGTCCACGAGGAGAGGATGTGGAGATTTCACTATATAGAGGAGAATTACAATGGGTTATAACTCATAAAATCTCACAAAATTAACTCTAACTAAAGCTCTCAACTCCCTCACAATATCTCCCTCTCAAAGTGCTCAAAATACCCACTAATCTCTGATTATTATTTCTTCTAAACCGTTCCATATATATAGAAATCCTAAAACCAAAAACATACTAGGAATTCTAAAACAAAAAACAAAACAGATTATGAATCCTAATAATCTGTTACCAAAACAGATTAAGAATCCTGTTACCAAAACAGATTAGGAATCCCAATAACCTGTTACCAAAACAAATTAGAAATTCTAATAAGCTGTTACCAAAACAGATTAAGAACATACTATCCAACCATTCTCCACCTTGGCGAAGTGTTTCCAAAACTAAGCTGATACCAACAAGAGCACTCATGTGTCGTCTCTCCAAATTCGGTTGCACCAATGTGGTTGTCTACGTACCCCTTTCCTAAGGGATCAAACCGTCCGTAGTTCATCCAAATAGCCGTGAACGACCTCAACAATCACGAATTTGTAACAAATTTCTACAGTGATCAAACTTGTTGCTCGGAACCATCTTTGTGAGCATATCCGGTGGATTATCCTTGTGTGGACTTTCACGAGCTCTACGTCTCCATCTTCAAGAATATCCCGAATAAAGTGATAACGAACATCAATGTGCTTTGTCCTTGCATGAAAGACCTGATTTTTTGCCAAATAGATAGCACTCATGCTATCATAATGAATGGTGACGGACCACTACGAAACACCAAGATCCTCCAAAAGTCCTCGAATCCAAATCACCTCCTTAACAGCCTCCGTAATTACCATATACTCTGCCTCCGTTGTTGACAAAGCCACCGTAAACTACAATGTGCATCTCCAACACACCGGCACACGAGTCAAAGTAAACACATATTCCGTAGTAGACCGGTGTTTATCCAAATCTCCAGCGTAGTTCGAATCAACATAACCAATACAGAATTGCTCACCACTAGTGTCCCGCTCAAACACCAAACCAACGTTGAGAGTACATCAAATGTACCTCGAAATCCATCTCACAACATCCCAATGACCCGGACTTGGGTCGTGCATGTATCTCAAAACCATGCTCACTGCCTGTCCCAGGGAGTGCTACTAAAGTAAGAAGCTTTCATAGATTAGCATCTTTTTATAGGCGATTCAAGGTGTTCAATGAAGGGGACATGTGATGGTGTACCTGCGGAAGGAACGGATACTAGCTGGAACATATTGCAAGCTTAAACCAAAAAAATATGGACCGTTCAAGATCCTCAAGAAGATTAACGATAATGCACATGTAGTGGATCTTCCAGAAGGAATGGCTATGTCAAAGACATTCAACGTGGCGGATATTTCTGATTATCATCCTTCAATCGAGTTGTATTCGAGTGAAACGAATTTAGAGACGAGTTCTTCTGAAGGAGGGACTGATACAGGAGATCAAGTAACTGGACAAGACGAAGGAACATGCGGACGATACGACATCGGCGGATGAGACAACATCTCAACTCGATGCAAACTAGATGAGACGAAAGCAGACCGGATAAGTCAAGATGACGACTCGAGGCGAAGCAGACCAGACGAGATGAGCAGACGGCTTGAGGCAACAGGACGATACGATACGCCCAATCAAAACGAAAGGCGGTGTTAGTCGACACATGCCCAGTCGACACGAAAGACGGTACTAATCCGACTCGAACAGCAGTTAGGAAAGGATTTGTTTTTTTGGTTATTTCCTTTTAGAATCAGACTTTCTTTCATTAGAGTTAGAATAGGTTTAGTTGGTTGTATATAACAGTTCCTTTTGTAAATCATGCAATTAACTTTTTAATTATTCAATCAGGAGAATTTTCTCCATTGTTTTCTTTCCCAAATTTGGGAAATTTATGGCTTGAGGATTCAAGCTTGTTATTTACCTGTTATTGTCAGGGCTCGTCGGTATCAGAACGATACCCGGTCGGCCTCCCCGTTTCAACGTCCGCGTCACCACCTATAGTGATTGTAAACCATTCTTGATTTTCCCCCTTCTATAATTTAGTTTGAAATTTAATTAACTTATTTTTTACTTACGGCTTAAGCATTGTAGTTACCTGTCGATTTTATTTTGCATGGAGGCATCATTTTGATACAATCAAGAATAAGAGCTTTGATAGGCTTGTTAAGAGTTTCAAGTAGAGGCGAAGATCCTTGATTAGAGCTCTCAGGCAAATGTAGACAAATCATTTACTTTTTTGCAATTTTTGCTAATGTATTGATTATGGTACTTCGAACCTGGGCCCCTTCTCTAGCTCCCAAATAAAACATCTCTGTGAAAGGGCGTCACAACTTAGCACGTGCTATAAGCTCTTTTTAACAAATTTGGAAAGCACTAAAATGTATATTAGAACGATGACCTATATATATATATCAACTGGAGACTGGGGGTTTGAAGTTTCCCAATTTGCACGGGTTGGCTTTAGTTTGTACATAGCAGCTGGGTTCCTGAAGTGGTGGTCGCATAACCTACTTGGTGCCTGCATTTATTTTTATTTGAGTACCACGTGACTAGACTTCTTCAACTCATAAATACTGAAAACAAGAAGCACTAATTGACAAATTTGTCATAAAAACTGAAAACAAGAATTGCTGTCACTTCTACCTAGAATTGCTAAGAATTGCTGTCAGTATACTGCAATTGAGTTGGTGCTTCTACCATGAATCGCTAAGAAAATAGGGAAAACAAGCAAAAGGTGCATGACTAAGATAAGAGCACTGATAATGACATGAAACTGAGAGAATTAAAGGTGAGGAGATGATAGGAGACTAAGCATTTGAATTACAATATTTCTCTTTAAACAAAGTTGGTCATCATGGCTCGGCTATGTACTAAGTAAGTTTCTTGTCCGGGTTCACCCTTGGATCAAATGCAATCTGTTCGATACTTTATATACTATTGTTTTCCAATTTTATCAGCATCAGATGATCCCATTCTAAGTTTTTCCCAGACTAAACTAGAAGAGTGAGTGCTTTGTGGTTTTAACCAAAAGCATTGTGTTCTCACAGTTGGTGTTGGAGCAACAGAGGATAACATACACAAGCCCAAACTAGCTTTTATTTAGTCTTAAATCTAAAAATCTGCATGTTTCACCTTACATGATTTGGTTATATATGATTAAGGTGCTCAACTCCAGTACATTTTGTCTCTTGGTTGGAGGTATTGGAAATGTCAGAATCATCCTATAATATGTGAATATCTTTACATTCATTTTGTAAAATTTCAAGCATATTATTATGGTAAAATTTCTATTCAAGAGAGACATTTTATATGCACATACACTGATTTAAAGCACACAAAACTATACCATGGAACTTGGAAATGTCTGTCTATAAAATCCTTTTGAAAACCTTTCAATTAAACTGAGTTGCATTACAATTTTACAATCATACCCGAGTAATTAAAAACATCAGTAAACACAAAGGAGGACGAAAATTCAAGGCGACAAAAAGAAGAGCCTCAGCAAATACTGGAAACATGCTCGCAACTTTTCATTCCAAGGATGCTCAGTTGACTGCAGTATGGAGCTTAATTTCCATGAAAATTTGGTGAGGGAGAAATGAGAATAGCTCCAATCTCTGAAACCTATTGCTTAGAATATGTGCCTCATTCTCATGCTTCAAAGTAATCAACTTGAGAGAAACCCCGAGTAATTAGAATCAGTGGCACCTTATTTTGTTGATGGAGAGATGCTGGTCTATGTAGTTCACTGTCAAGTGTTAGTCTCTGGTCTGGGCTTGAACTCCTCTGCAACTAATACAAGCAAGTCAAATAGCAGATGAAAGAATGTGATACTAAACTCTTTTCAGCGAAATCTGTACGAGGTCTTTTCTTGGCTTCGACTGAGCACAAATTCAAGTAGCTATATCTGGCTTATTGACCCACGTGGCCCCAGTTCTGCGGTTCGCCTCATAATATCACTATTAACAAAGTTCTTAACCCAGTACTATTAAGCTTATTGCATTTGTGATAAACCTGAAGAGACGCAACCAAGCAAAACTAGTTGAACGTGAACTAAAACTAGGAGGCCAACAATAGTCCCCAGATACATGGTTTAAAAAATTTATATTTTATCTAGCTTAAATAAATAAAGGAACAACATTAATTCGTACCTACTAGGGGTTAAGCTAGTGGCTCAACTTAGGGGAGGTCATCCTCCAGATCCATCTCTGTTCTACACAAGGCACAACGCCGATGTGCAGCTAGCATCCCTGCCAAACACTCCATGTGCATGTAGTGCATGCATGGTAGAAACAATGTCACCTGCACCCCCTCTTCAAAAGGGTTCATGCACACTGGGCACTCGGTGTTGCGGTTGTACCTGGGCATGAGATATGGGAACGTGGGGAAGCGCTCTACAACCCTCACAAAAAGAGGGTTGAGCGGAGGGCGGGGACGGCTACGCGAACGGTGGGGAGTCCCCTGATGGGGAGCATCCTGACGGGTGTGCATCCTATCCTTTATGCACTTGATCAAAAAGACCACCCCGACCCAGAAAAATCCTGACAAAATGAATGTCCGGGAGATATATTAGAATGAGGACGTGGATGATAGGGAATGTGACCAGGCTAGGGATGCGGGTGATATAGGATCATAGTTCACTGCGAGATGAATAGGCAGGGAGGGAGGGATGGTGGGGGGAGAGATAGATGCTGAGAAAGGGAGGGAGTGAGGGAGAGATAGAGACGAACTCAGGGAGTGAGGGAGAGATAGAGACGGAGGGGAGGGAGTGAGTCCGTCTCTATCTCTCCCTCACTCCCTCCCTTTCTCAGTCTCTATCTCTCCCCCACCATCCCTCCCTCCCTGCCTATTGGTCTCGCAATGAACTATGATCCTATATCACCCGCATCCCCACCCTGGTCACCTTCCCCATCATCCACGTCCCCATTCCAATATATCTCCCAGACATTCATTTTGTCGGGATTTTTCTAGATTGGGGTGTTCTTGTTGATCAAGTGCATAAAGGATAAGATGCACACCCACCAGGATACTCCCCATCAGGGGACTCCCCACCGTCCGTGCAGCCCTTCCCGCCCTCCGCTCAACCCTCTTTTTGTGAGGGCTGCAGAGCGCTTCCCCACATTCCCATATCTCATGCCCAGGTACAACCGCAACACCGAATGCCTAGTGTGCACGAACCCTTTTGAAGAGGGGGCGCATGTGACATTGCTTCTGCCATGCATGCACTACATGCACAGAGAGTGCTTGGTAGGGATGCTAGCTGTACATCGGTGTTGTACCTTGTGTAGAATAGAGATGGATCTGGAGGATGGCCTCCCCCAAATTGAGCCACTAGCTTAACCTCTAGTAGGTACGAATTAATGTTTGTTCCTTTATTTATTTAAACTAGGTAAAATATATATTTTTTAAACCATGTATCTGAGGACTTTTGTAGGCCTCCTAGCTTTAGTTCACATTCAACTAGTTTTGCTTGGTTGCGTCTCTTCAGGTTTATTACAAATGCAATAAGCTTAACAGTACTGGGTTAAGAACTTTGTTAATTGTGGTATTATAAGGCGAGCCTCGGAACTGGGGCTACGTGGGTCAATAAACCAGATATATCTATTTAAATTTGTGCTCAGTCGAAGCCAAGAAAAGACCTCGTATAGATTTCGATGAAAGGATTCATCATTCATCATCTTCTTCACCTTCTTCACCGTCCTCCAACTTCAAGTGGTTCAAGTTCTCTTCCAAAGGTGGAAGTCAATCTTCTGAAGCGTAATCAGATCAAGGACCGGCTTTTGACGGCGCCTCAGTTCCTGCAGTTTTAATACACCTCTATTACAATGATCTTGGATTGGAAACGTTTAAGGATCATGTTGATGAAAGCATTAATGAACTGCAAGCATAATATACCTTCCGTGTTTGGAAGTTGTTTGGAAATTCTTGAGTTATTTGAAAGCCACGCGTTTCGGACTGAGATAATTTCTTAACCTGTCTCACATTTGGAGAAGGCCTTAAGTACTTCTCTGCAAGCAGGGATAAATATTATAAGTGTACCAAAGTGAATAACCACAAATTTCACATGAACCCAAAAAAAAAAAATAATAGACTATGCACCTAGAAATAGGCTGGAGATCAATGAGAACAAGGGGTTTGTACAGTAAATAAACTTAGAAAGTATATTGACAAAAAAAGCAAGAACATTCACACAGCAGTTGGAATCTGCCACTTATGGATGTTCACCTTATTCAATCTTCTAACCAGGCCTAGAAAGCAAGTTAACAAAAAAAAAATCTATGAAGTTGGAAATGTAAAGATCCTACCATCCCGATCACGAAAAACTTGAGCAAAGCAAACATCCCCAGCCTTTCTCATAT
>BQKN01001062.1:774164-805838 GCA_022839385.1 Asparagus kiusianus
CATAACCATATATAATTGATGTGAGAACTTAGGATCTGAAAGATCACAACGCAAGATGAAATATTTCATAGAATAGTATGCCAAAGTTTAAAAGAGAATAGATAGTAAATGATGCATTGATTGATGGCGACTGTTTATACCCAGCATATCTTCCTTTCCCATCTATAAATAGGGTAATTTATAAATAAAACATACAAAAATAAAAAATAGTAAATTAAAACCTTTAAGATGAACGTAAGAGAAAAAGATGTAGAAGAATTAATTGAAAGGGCACCTAAGCAGTGGCATAGCCAGGAATTTTTTTTGCCCTGGGCGAAAAATAAAGGTGGTCTCAAACTATAAGTTCTCTCCCTTTCTCCTTTCCAAGAGCATATTGTATTGCAAATATTTCTAATAAAGATAGAATAAACTAAATTAATTATTAAAGTTCTATGAGTGATTATAAGCAACTAGGCAAAATTCTACTAGTTGTATTAATTTCAACTAAGCAGCTAGGGAGTGATGTCAAAATTTATACAAAATCATCACTTAGAATCATCAATTGTACAGAGTCATCAAGACCTAGATACCAATTTTAGTTCTCTCTCTTGCAAGTCATCAATACAAAGACTATAATTCAATAAAATAAGCATAAAAAAGAGAGGAAAAATTAAGACCCACTAGTACAAAGGTGTCCAGCCCCAACGGGTGGTGGGAACCGTTGGGGCAACTTTTTGCAGCCCAATGGTCCCAACTGTTGGGGGCTTTTTTCTACGTTGGTTGGAATTTTCCCTCCCTTTTTTAACAAAAAAAGGAAAAAAAACACAAAAGGCCCCCGTGAACCCCTTTTCTTCTTCGTTCCCCCTCTATCAAAAACCCCCAAATCTCCTTTGTCGTCGCTCAGAGACTCCCATCACCACCTCTCGGAGATCACCTTTCGGAGATCCCCTCTTTTTCGCTGCTCGGAGATCGTCGCCGCCGCTGCTCAGAGATGGCCACTGCCACCACCGCCACTCTCCCCTCAAAACCCTAGCCTTCGCTACCATGAACTACAGCCACGCCGCTCTCTCCCCTATTTTCTGCTACTCAGAGATGGTCACTGCCTCACTGGAAACCCTAGCACAGAGGATCTGGAAACCCTTGCCTCCTTCGCCTCATCGGCCTCCGCTACCTCCCACAACTCTACTTCCCTCTCGGGTGCGGCTAAACCTTGGCAATCTGCAAGCCTTTTATTTCTGTATCGTTGTCTGCCGATGCGACTATGAATAGGTGAAGAATCAGGCATTCTGCCGTACAGATCATATGTCCACGGGTCGAAAAACCCTCTAATAACTATTCCTTTATTTGTTTCTTGTGCTGATTTGAAGGGCTGAAAATTGGTGGATCGACTTTGTTAGGCGCCGAAGAGGGACTCCTGATGCCGTCGCAAATGGGTATGGGGTAAAAGCCCATCAGTTTGGTTTCTTAACCAGAGTAAGAACATTTTTCCTATTTGCATAATAACATTTTTCCTGTTTGCATAATCTTCACTTTTCTGATTTAAATTATTGAGATTGTAATATGGAGATCGCACTGCCATGGAGTAATAATCTCATTGACCTCCTCTTTGCAGCTTGGAGGGAGTCTTTGGTACTTTTGTTGAAAACTCACTGAAAAGAAAAATTACGAAAACCCACTCCAAGAATTGTTGGTGTTACAAGCAACTTTATAGTGTGTCTTGCAATGACTGCCACTGCAATCATGAATGTCTGGTCCATGCAAAAACTATACTGGTGGAGGTGATCAATATATCGGACAGGATGGCAAAGTTAAAGCGGTTGCATTGTTTCTCTTTGCAGCTCTCGGTCTTCCCCTGACTGTTAGTATTCTTCCAGTTTTATATTTTGCTCCCTCTTTTTTACTTTTTGTTATTAACTGGATATTTCTGACATGATTATTCTATTGCTTGTAGGTTCTGTATAGTGTTCCTTTTGCAGTTACAACGACATTAGCTGCTAGCCGAGGAGGTGGCCAAGGTTTGTTGTGATGATTTTTTTGGTGTCTCATCTTTACTTATCCGAGTTCTTTGAGTTTGGTTTTAATGAGTTCCGTTCTTTTGCAGGGTTATGCACTTGGGTTTTAAACATTTCGATTGTTGTCCCTCGGGTCAGTTACAAAAAACCTAGCAACAAGATATTCAACAATATGTTTAAACCTTAATTACCTCCCATTTATATAGCATCATGAATGAACTGCAATCCCTAGGTAATTGAACTTATATAAAAAGGTGATAAACTTCAAAAAAGTCTCCTTGTGGTACGTAGGAATTATTAAAGATCTCCCTAAAGTTTTAAACTTGACACTTAACCCTTCCCCTTCACCCTTCGATGTAATAAATTAATTTTTACTATAATAATCATATATGTTATATAGTAGTGTAGAAATTTGTCATATCATATTACCATCGTTCATACATTGAAGCTCACTTCATAGAGGCTGACACAGAGAGATCTAACACCTAACTTTTGAAACTATAACCTTAAAGGACTTTCTGTAATTTATCTTAAATAAAACCATATCAACAACTTCATAGAACCTACATATAACATTAATGTTTTGCTTGATTGATTCGATTGTTGCAGGTGATGGTGGTTCTTGGTGCAGGTACGTGGGACCAACACTTCGACAAGGGAAACATCTCAGCATTTGCTCTTGCATCCGGCTTTGCCTTTGTGTGTGGATGTCTCGGACTCTTCATGCTTCCTAAGCTCTCAAGATCGACCTTCAAGACTCCCTAAAAGAAAACTAATTTCAAAATTATTATATAGCAACGTCCATATGAAAATTCCATTATTAGCATATGTTATAAAAGACTTTCCAATTTGAACTCTATATATGTCTGATCATTTCCATAAATTGCAAGCAGCACATTTCTCATCCACGAGTTGATAGGATCCAAGTGGTAATAAATTATCCGAGGGTATGTAGTATAATTGAAATATGGAGAAGTGGGTAATGAGTAATTTACTCTATTCTATATTTATTTTTTTTCCTGTGCATAATTTCCCGTAATTTCTTCCCTTTTTTCACTTTTCCCCAATTTGATCTCTAATGAAAGACCCGAAAATCAATGAGTAATAGAGGTACAGATGTCTTGAGTTGTTCCAACGATTCTGCTTCTGATTGGCATGCTCCACAAGATACATGGGAGAGAACAATTTGAGCTTTCTTGGGGTTTAAATTGCAAATTTTACGGGGAGGAAATACAAGTTTTGTAGGATCTAACTTAATCATACTTAAACACTAAAGGGGGGTGAATAGTATTTCTTTAAAAATTTATGCAAAGAAGATTATAATTTGCAAAGAAGAAAGCATCATCACAGAAAATAACAATCACAAACACAGAATTTTATACTGGTTCCACCTCCCAAGTGTACATCCAGTCCCCAAGAAAATCCCATTAATTGAGCAACCTAGATGGGAAATTGAGCAACCTAGACGGAATTTTCCGTTTAGGTTGTTTTTCTACTAGTGTTGGGATATAGGCTTTGATAATGATGATGATACATCGAAATGACAAGTTTTAAATCACATTAATTTTTGTGAATACTTGAGATTCTATAATATTAATAGTAAATGGATAATAATTCTTAGTAATATTTTAATTACCAGTTAAAGTCTCATTTGTAAGTTTTGCCACAAAATAATAAGTTTTAGTATAATATATTGTTTATTAAAAAAATTAGGCAATATTGCAAGAAAATCATGATATATCTAGCAGCATTTCATCCAAAAATGTCACAACATTGGTTTTAACTTTTATTTATTTTACATGTAAGATTTGAATTTATGGTAAAATTGAGGCGTAAATCTAAACATGTACTCAATTAAAATGCCAAAAAACAAAAAGGAAATTTAGGACCCAATCAAGCCCAAATTCTTCTGTAAAAGGTTTACAACTCTTTTAGTTTATGACTATCTTCTTTAAGTTGGACTGTGTTGTAGCACCACCTAATTGTGCCTTCCCTTCCTTGGTTGCTTGTAGCTGACAAATTACTCTCTGTCTAAATCCCTCACAATTTTTAAAATCTCTCCTCATTTTCATCATGGATCAAGAATGCTAGGCGAAACTTTGGCTCCAAAAAGTGGTGAATAGGCTTAAGATTTAAATATAAAATCTATTTAGTGCGACCATTATATTCGGAAATGTCAGTTACTTCTTCAGTAATTTTAAGGTTTAAACATGAAAATTTGTCGTTGTTTCTCTACAACTCCATCATCTCATGCTTCAATTATGGGCATGTACGCACGCATGCTCGCACATACATTATCTGATATGACACTGATATTTACTAAATGTCCCCGATATATTCTCAACATGTGCCATCCGATATGAAATTTTTCCATTTGATGTATCCCTAAAATCAGACAGTGAGAACACTAGAACACTAAATCCCGAACACTAGTTTGACTTGTGATATCGCATTAACCTATAATTTAACACACAGATATGAGGTGTAAAATAATGACATTCTTAAATAAATATATATATTCAACATATATATGTATTGGATTTGTTGTTTACAAACGAAAAACCTAAGATAGTAAAGGTCTACCACCGATTAGCTTCTTTTGTCAAAGAAGAGGGAAACCATTTCATTCTGTAGATAATTATCAGGTGAAAACAGTGGTGAATAATTTGTAAGTGCTGGATGTGTATGAACAATCCAACCAAATTGGACACACCGATTTTAGGTTAGGGAAGTGTCCGACTACCTGCTATAGCGATATTCAACAAAAGATGTTCCCACGTATTTGAACGTGTTGATGTCCGTGAACACACAGTCGATGAGGGTCTTCCGTTGACGACGAAGGTTGGGAGGATAAAAGGTGGGGCCGACTCCTCCGATTCTACGCCCGATTCTGAGCGCGCGGGGTGGACCGATAGCCTGCACATGTAAGAATCGCAGGAGTACGGGGCTAATTTCTCTCGTGGTACATCCGACGGTCAAGTCAGCCGGTGAACTTGAGGAGGGTCTTTTGAGAGGTCTCTGGGCCATTGAGGTCCTTGTAGGGGTTCCTCTCTAAGAGTTATTAAATTTTCTCTTTATGTAAAAAGATCGAAAGGGGAGTAAAGCTCAGGTGTAAGAAGAAGCAAAGATCAGCCTCCTGCCCTTACCCTCCTTACCTCCTTTTATAGTCCATTGCCTTTGAGATTTTGACTTTTTTTTTTGCACAGGAGGGCGGTTGCAGGGTGGGCAGATAGACTGCTGAGTCATCCTTCTCCTTCCAGATGTCGGCAGACGATTGGAAGGGAAGTCATTCGAATACAGGAGAGAGATGTCCTCTCAGTATCCTGAATTTGACAGATGAGGCAGGGTAAAGGATAGGCCCGCTGCTCGATCGTCCTTCCCCCTCCAGATAGCGGTTGGTGATTTGAGGGAATGACATTCGAGCTCAGATGAGCATCATGGCGATCCCAGAAAAGTGAATTGTGAGTAGAATAAGCAGTCTGTGTAGGGGATTTATCAGAGCGGAGATCTCAATGGAACTGATCAATTCTGTTGCGTAAATTGACATCTGAAGTGAGCTTGGTCAAATCTTATCCTTTTAGTCGAGGCGGGTTGACCTGCGAGCCATCATTATGATTTGCTGACCCGATAGTCGAGTGAGCTTTGGATCGGGTGTATGGTCGAGTCGTCTGCTCGAGGAGTCGTCTTAATTACGAAGGGGCGACTGAACTCGCACTTCGAGTCATCACGATGACCCTTGGTCGAAAGATGGCTTTTCTGCTCGTCTGGCTGAGAGACTTGACCTTGGCTAGGCTTTTGGGCCTCTGAGTTGGTTTGGACCATGCCCTCTTTAAGCTTATGGAGACATTCTCTCGACATCTTCATCCTTAGATGGTAAACTACCATAACAGTTGGCCCCTTTCAGTCGGAGCTGACTTTAGTCGGGTCCGAGTGAAATAGGTGTGAGTTTGCTCAGGGTGTTTGAGATTTGTTAGCCAGTTGATCATGGCTGAAGACGTGGCTTAGAATTTGCTAACTGCCAATCTTCTGTAGGTTGATGTGGTTGGTATCGGGAGCCGCTTTTTTAGAGGAAACGGGACGTCGTGGGTAGAGTGAATGGCGACTTTACTTGCCAATTGATTGGCGTGAGTGGCGGTTGGCCTTTTCGAGCAATTCGTTTCCGATTTCCAAAACGGATCTTCCTTAGTTACTCCAGGATTGCGCCTCTTGGATTTGCATGCTTCTTTGGAGGCTTATAAATAATTCCTAGCAATTGTTTTGAAAGAACACTCTTCACCAGGAACATTCCCTCCAATGTAAAAGCAAGAACAAAGGGTTTGTGCAATAAATAAACTTAAAAAGTATATTGACAAAAAAAGCAAGAACATTCACACAGAGTAGTTGGAATCTACCACCTATGGATGTTCACCTTATTCAATCTTCTAACCAGGCCTACAAAGCAAGTTAACAAAAAAAAATCTATGAAGTTGGAAATGTAAAGATCCTACCATCCCCATCACGAAAAACTTGAGCAAAGCAAACATCCCCAGCCTTTTTCTCATATGATCCTGTAAGATATCAGGTTTAGGAAATAAATGCTAGTCTACAAAATAAGGATTTTCTCAGATAATAAATGATTGTGCACGTATAAATGTTGCCATAAAGCTGTAGGTGGTAGTCCACGAACAACAACTGCAAAAACGATGTGGGTTAAGGTTTTAAGGTACACTATAACAAAAAGAAGCAGCGAAACAGCTAAGATATCTATGCATATATACAAGCACAATCATTTAGATATATTTCTAGAAAGAACCTCGATATTCCGAACGGCGGGAAATTCCATATTTGCTGCCTCCGCTTCTATAACTGCTACCCCGTCCAAATGAAGATGAACATGAACGTCCCCTGCCTCCATGAGCCAGCTCAACCTACAAAGAACCATTTGCCTCCAAATTAGATGAGGGATTGAGCAAACATAGAAAAGAAATTTCCAGTATACCCTCAAACGGTATCCATCAAAGTTAACGCCATCACGACCCCTGACAGCATCATCAGCATCTCGAGCACTTTCAAACTGCACAACCACAAAATGAGTAAGTAAAATAGATCAGAATCATTTAGTTTGAAGAAATTATTATGAATCCCTACCTCCACAAAACAATAACCAGGGGGCGAGGTGGATTCTTCAATTCAATGTCCACTATGCGACCATACTACAAACAGAAAAATTAAGCTTCAAAAGGCTGTTATATATAACCTATAAAAAAGACAACAACATTCCATTTTCAACGACAAGGATTAGAATGATTAAAATAGAAAAATAAGTTTTTCCAGCATACGATAATCACATTAGATTCTCTAATAAAAAAATAGTTTGTGTATGTCAAGTATGCAAAGAAAATATATTAGTAACTTCTGTGTATGTAAACTTGGTTAGGCATGCAAAAATACCTTATAGTTGATATTAGCAGGTTCATTGTACTGAATGCAAGCATACATGCCTGCATACATACATATGTACATGCCTGTAACATTTGTTCTGTTTTGGGAGACCGAGGTATGACTGTGGTCCTTAGTGGAGATTTTAGGCAAAATTTGCCAGTTGTACCACAAGGAAGTAAGCATGATATTATATATTCATGCCTCAGTCGTTCACCAGTATGGCAACAATGCAAGGCATTCACCCTTAAAAGAACATGAGAATTCAGCAACAGTCTGACAGTGAAGATTGTATGAGTGCATCTAAATTTAGTAACTAGATGCTTGATATAGGAAATGGGTTTATAATGCATGACGCATGAAAAAAATCCAAATGATTGTAAAATTGAAATACCTGCAGAGCTGTTGATTAACATGAATGTGAATCTAGTTGATGATATCATTTTTATAACATGTACAAATCTCCTTCAAAATCATAGTAATACAAATTATCTAGAAGAAAGAACATTTTTAATACCTAAAAATGAGATAGTGGAGATTATTAATGATATCATATTAGAAAAATTAGAAGGAGAAAACACCATATCTGAGTGCTGATTCAATTTGTCAAACATCTCCAAATCTTCAAGAAAATGAAAGCCAATATCCTACTGAGTACCTTAATTCACTATCTTTTCTAGGTATGCTAATTTATGAAATAAACTTATAGGAACTCTTATAGTGCTTATTTGTAACTTAAGTCCAAGTGAAGGGCTTTGTAATGAAACAAGATTGATCATCACATCACACAGCTTCTTAAATGGGTTAAGAAGCAAGGATCATAGGCGGCAGCAACATTGGTTTTGAAGCATTTTGTTTCAAGGATAATTAGTACCAACATCGATTCGAAATATCCATTCAATATGAGGAGAAGACAACTTTCAATCAAGCGTTGTTTCACAGTGATGATAAATAAAAGTCAAGGCCAAACTCTTAAATATGTGGGTCTGTATTTACCTAAACCATGTTTTATACATGGCCAATTCTATGTTGCTGTATCTAGAGTAGCATCACCAAATGGGCTTAAAATTCTTGTAGTGAACGATGACAAAAGCAGTGAGAGGAATAGTGACAATGTAGCATACAAAGAAATATTCAACAATTTGATAACATGTATTATATCACACTACTTATTTCGTCATTAACACGTGATATTATATAATAAAATAATATGCACATAGTATAGAGTATTATTACATATGATAACTGTTATACTCAGAATATTCTGTCAACTGTTATAGTATTACAATGCACATAGAGTAAGAGTATATTCTGTAATAACATGAATTATTTTGTATCTATTCATTAGTCGTTTAACATTAAAAATATTGGATGGAAATTATGATATAAATCATTAGAACATTTTGTTCTATGTTT
Source organism: Asparagus kiusianus (assembly GCA_022839385.1). NCBI lineage: Eukaryota > Viridiplantae > Streptophyta > Magnoliopsida > Asparagales > Asparagaceae > Asparagus > Asparagus kiusianus. Next base: position 782,990 of record BQKN01001062.1, read on the forward strand.
AACATTCATAAGTCAATTGTATGTGCATAAATTTTTTAATTTGTTTAGAACATCAAGTACTAAATGATATGTTACATATACAGATCAATTTGAGGAACAGATCAATTTGAGGAAAGATGAGTATATCAGCTTATAGCCCATCAAGTGAGCTTAACACTAAAGTACAAATGGTGATTGTTGAAAGTGTTAAATGTTAAAATTTGGCATATTTTTGGGTTGTAAATCACGCTATTGGATGAACATACAAATAGATGTCTGTTGTACTTCTTTGAAATTCTTACACTCAACTTCCAATTTGCTAATAGAATTTATAATAAGGAATGTGTTAGTTTCTACTAGGATAAAGTTCATACAGGGAAGTGTTAAAGACATGGAAATTTTGTGATTCGAACCAGTGATTCAAGAAGGGTGCATACATGTAATCTCGAAGTTTCATGCCACAATTTCAAGTGGTGATTATAGAGCTACCTGGAACAAGGTTACAATCTGTTTCTGCAGTAAGTAAAACTTGAAGCTTTCATGAGTTAACTGATCCATCAACAAAACAAAAGCTCGTTAAACTTGAACCAAGCTATCTATCAAAGCTATATTCACATATCATCCATGACAATGTGATCTCCATATTATCATCTCAATAATTTTAAACAAAGTGAAGATTATACAAATAGTAAAAATGTTCTTACTTTGGTTAAGAAACCAAAGCTGATGGGCTTTTACCCCACACCCGTTTGCAACGGCATCAGGAGTCCCTCTTCGGCGCCTAACAAAGTCGATCCACCAATTTTCAGCCCTTCAAATCAGCACAAGAAACAAATAAAGGAATAGTTATTAGAGGGTTTTTCGACCCATGGACATATCATCTGCACGGCAGAATGCCTGATTCTTCACCTATTCATAGTCGCATCGGCAGACGACAATACAGAAATAATGGGCTTGCAGATTGCTAGGGTTTAGCCGCACCCGGGAGGGAAGTAGAGTTGTAGGAGGTAGCGGAGGCCGATGAGGCGAGGCGAGGGTTTCCGGATCCTCTGCGCTAGGGTTTTCGATGACCATCTCCGAGCAGTAGAAAAGAGGGAGAGAGCGGTGTGGCTGCAGTTCATGGTGTCGAAGACTAGGGTTTTGAGGGGAGAGTGGCGGTGGTGGCAGCGGCCATCTCTGAGCAGTGACGGCGACGATGTCCGAGCAGCGAAAAAGAGGGGATCTCTGAGCAGCTGCGGCGACGGCGGAGGAGATCTCCGAGGGGCGTTGGTGGGAGTCTCTGAGCGACGACAAAGGAGAGTTATGGTTTTTTTGATAGAGGGGGAACGAAGAAGAAAAGGGGTTCACTGGGGCCTTTTGTGTTTTTTTTAAGGGAAAATTCCCTCAAATGTAAAAAAAGGCCCCAACAGTTGGGACTGTTGGGCTGCAAAAAGTTGCCCCAACGGTTCCCACCACCCGTTAGGGTTAGGCACCTTTGTACTGGTGGGTCTTAATTTGTCCTCTCATTTTTATGGTTATTTTAGTGAATTATAGTCTTTGTATTGATGACTTGCGAGAGAGAGAACTAAAATTGGTATATAGGTTTTGATGACTCTGTACAATTGATGATTCTGTACAAATTTTGATAATTCTAAGTGATGATTTTGTATAAATTTTGACATCACTCCCTAGCTGCTTAGTTGAAATTAATACAACCAGTAGAATTTTGCCTAGTTGCTTATAATCATTCATAGAACTTTAATAATTAATTTAGTTTATTCTATCTTTATTAGAATTATTTGCAATACAATATGCTCTTGGGAAGGAGAAAGGGAGAGAACTTATAGTTTGATACCACCTTTATTTTTCGCCCAGGGCAAAAAAATTCCTATCTACGCCACTGCTTAGGTGCCCTTTCATTTAATTATTCTACTTCTTTTTCTCTTCTGTTCATCTTAAAGGTTTTACTTTACTATTTTTTTATTTTTGTTTGTTTTATATTTATAAACTACCTTATTTATAGATGAGAAAGGAAGATATGCTTGGTATAAACAGTCGCCATCAATCAATGCATCCTTTACTATCTATTCTCTTTTAAATTTTGGCATATTATTCTATGAAATGTTTCATCTTGCGTTTGTGATCTTTCAGATCCTAAGTTCTCACATCAATTATATATGGTTATGGGTGGGTAATGTGCATGTCAATTATTACAAAAAAAATAACATGCATGTAATTTTAGAACTAATATTTGTTGATGATTTAATTAGTTTTTACTTGGTATATTCAGTTTGTATTTCATGATGACATTCCTACATCTCACCCTACAACAATGCTACGCATGTGACTAATGAGAAAAAGGGTGAGATGAGTAATAATCTCATTGACCTCATCTTTGACATGGTTAATGAGATGAAAATATCTTATACCACTATACATATTGATAACATGAATTTCTTAGAGATGTTGTCCAGCGCTGTATATGCTTATGAAAATGACTTGTCATGGTTGACAAGAAGTATAAGCAATTGTATCACAATGTACATCATGCTTATGAAAATGACTTGTCATCCTTTACTATCTATCACAATGAAAATGAATGGAGCTATTATTTTCTTTATTTCACTAGCAATATTTTTATATGGTTTTGTTGTTTGTTATTTCTGTTTTCATATTTTGTTGATATTGTCTACTCTCCGTTGAGAACTTGTAGTGTACTATTCTCATTACCAAAATTTTTGGGACTTGGATGATATTAAAGAAAAGAAATTACATGAATACCTTCATGGATATCTATAATAGTCATTTATACCATCATATGTTGGCATCCTGATTTCCTTTGAAGTGTGAACTTTTCTGCCTTCAAGATATTCATGAGGAGAAAAGATTTAGATCATCTTGAATACAAATGAGTTTCCTGTTAATGCTTCTCAAGTTAAGATTCCTTTTGAGTTTTGAGGTTTAAACCTCCTCACTCCTCCCCCACCCATTTACTTGCCCATACACTACACGGCACAAGTGAAAGATAAAGGATGTTTGTAATTGTATCTATTTGTAATTTGTCTTCACTGGAGCCTGTGTGGCCATTATGTATGTTCTCTTTTAATTGAAGTGCTTTGTCTTTTTGGTAAGAGATATCTTGAATCTAGTGTAACCCCAACAGCCATTATTTGCGGGATCCAAAGCAAATTTGTGCCAACAATGTTAAGCGAATGATTTGTTTATATAAATCTGAATTTGAGTTATAATATATGGTTAGTAACAATTTTTATGATAAAGCTGGATAATATCATCTTCCAAATGCATCTGGTCAGCTGTTGTTTTTAGAAACTGAATCATACTTGGAGAAAAAAAGTAATGTTATAAATATAAAAATCCTTAAATTGCTGTTGGTTGTTGAGTTTCATAACTTGATACCTCACCACTGGAAGCCAAATTGTTATCAGTAAGCGTTTATTTCTTTGCAAACTCGAGAAAATGTATTGCTTTTTGTGAATATTTGGTCTCATAGGAATCTCTATCTTTATTTGTATTGTTTCTTTGTGAAGTTTTGCATCTTGTTATTCAAGTTCCAATCAGTAGCTTATTTAGATTTCAGATGGCGGCTTGTGGAGATTGACTCTACATTGTCCGGTTTGACCTGGGAAATCAAGCACCTGAGGTCACTTATACATCCTGCTAAGACCTACATGGTATGTGTTATCCCACTTGGTGGTAATTCAGCACTATTTTATAACTTTAATGTGACATGTGTACTTTCTCTTCATCACGTTTTGAGATTTTTCTGATTTTGTTCACCTATTTAAGTTGTAACCAAGAAGAACTTACGAAGAACATTAGCTTTTGTTACCTTAATATTTAATATGTTTGAATGGAATTTTGTTTTTCGTTTTTCCTTCATATTATTTTATAATAATATATTGCTGCAACATTGTCATCTTTCTGTTGTAATGTCTAAGTGGGCATTCTTTCCGTCTAGCCAATGACTTTCTCAATTACTATATCCGAAAACTTTTCTCTTCTATAGAGACTCAATCCAGACTTTCTAAACTGCAATACCAAATTGATTTTCTGTTATTTATTGTGAAATGTCCTAATAGTATTTGCTTCAATCGTATGATTTTTTGTAAATCCACGTGTTTCCATATAGGAGTCCTGAAAATTATATAAAATACTTAAAGCAATAACATGTTAAATGCTATTTTCGCCTGTCTAAATGATGACAGGTGATGAAGCTTACTGAGTGCAGTATGTTATCTTGATTCAGTACTCTACTAAGTTGTCTTACAGCATCTGAACCTCTTTTCCCCTGTTGCAGGATATTAATATTGGCATTGCGTTGTGGCTAGCTGCTAGAGAACAAAATGTTACTGATCAGACATTAAAATGTTACCTGATTTTTTTTCATCTGGATAGTCTTTAACATACTTCTCAAGTGCTATTGCCCATTCTTCATGTCTTCGGTCACCTGAATAAAATGTAACTGATCAGAGTAGAATATATCCAGCAAAGAGTACAATATCATTTGGGTTTTTGAGGATAAAGAGTTTCATAGAAAAAGGATACTCACGTTCAGAGTAAGGAGTAATACATGATTTCATTGGAACACCCCAAACTGCATCTGGATCATCACGAGAGCTGCACATTGGAGGTTGGGTTCCAGGTTCCCTATTATAGTAGCAATCATTAGTCAAAGGTTTCAACAAGAGCACTCATCTTCGTCTTGTGCATATGCATCGGGAGACGAATAAGCAAAGTAGCCCCCAGGCCTTAGCACTCTATCTAACTCAAGCAGAAGAATTCCGTTTCTTTGAAGCCAATCAATCCGACAACGAGAACAATGAGCAAGCTCAAAGGATCTACTAGGATAAGGAAGCCTCTTAATCCCCAAGACACCGAGATAAGCAGGATTCCTCTTTCAAGAGCAAACTGAATCTGGTTTTAGTGAACATCATTTGGTGCTAGTGACATTGCTACAATATCGGATGAAAGTAGGTATCCTCCAAAGCTTGCAACTCCACACCCAACATCAAAAACAGTTCAGAGATTTCCCTCGTTGTTTAAGCTATTATTTGAAAAATTCATCATCTGTCAGTTCAAAAAGGAATCAATCAACTAAGTCAGCAATCAATTGACTTCTCGTGCGCAAGGTGAGTGTGTGGTATGTTAGCTTGCCAAACTTCATCTCGGCTTTTTGGCCACTTTATAGGAACCTATAAAACAAAATAACAAACATTTAATAAAAAAAATAAGAATGAAGATGAGGGATATTAGTATAGAAGATCCCCCTATCTCACCTTATAACCAGGAGGCTGTAGGCTGTCTAAAAATCACAATAGATAGCTGATTCCCCATCAAACACCGATGATGGAAATTACAATCTGACGACTTCAAGATGGCTATAATTTGAAGACTTTCACGTAGATCGTTGAATGTTACAATCTGACGACCTTTACGATAACTGATAAAAGCTTTAATCAACAGCCTCCACAATCAACATCGGGAGTTACGATCTGACGACTCTCACATATCAGAGAGCTAAAGCAAAGATTACAAAATGACGATCTTTGCAACGCTTCGACAGAAAGAGACTACAAATCGACGGTCTCTTCAAATCAAGCTGTGGAAGTCCTCCCCGCGTACCAGCATCAAGATGCACCGCGTTCATAGTCACGAACGCAGCTCAAACGCAGCTCAAGCTTAGCCACGAACGCAGCTCAAACGCAGCTCAAGCTCGGCCACGAACGCAGCTCAAACGCAGCTCAAGCTCGGCCACTAACGCAGCACAAACGCAGCTTCCAAGCTATCAAACGCAGCTTCTAAGCTGCCAAACGCAGCTGCCATCTGCTACCAAACGCAGCTGCCATCCGCTGCCAAACGCAGCTTCCATCCGCTGCCAAACGCAGCTGCCATCCGCTGTCAAACGCAGCTTCCATTCGCTGCCAAACGCAGCTTCAAAGTTGCCAAACGCAGCTTCAAAGCTGCCAAACGCAGCTTCCAATAAGACGCTGCGTCCGAGCCTCCAGACGTTGCGTTTAAGTGCAGAATTCATGCCAGAATGCAGGATTTACGTTTGACTCGTTCAAACACGAGCTGAACGGTTTCAAAACCGTTTTCCACGATCTGAGGGGATCACAACTCCACTCAGGAGTGATTTAAGGGGGCGGTTACATCCCATTAGCCCCACTTAGGAGCGAATTAAGGAGGTGGTTACACCCCTTAATCCCCTATAAATAACTAAGAAATCAGCTTAGTTAAGGGCTGGCATTTTCGGATCTGGGACTTGGCAGCAAAGGGGGAGATCTTGGAGCATCATAGATTGAGAGATCGGCATTCATCCTTTGGAGCATTCCTTGAAGCCTTCGGCCTTGGCTTGAGAACCGATTCTCGGTTCAAATCAACTCTTATTCAAGAGTTTCCAACTCATTCAGAGTTATCAACTCGTCCAGAGTTTCAAACTTGCCACGCAAGTCCTCCACAACGTCAAATCGTGAGGAGGAGATCACGTTCCAGTGAAACAAGACGTCGGATCGTCAACGAGAAGCAAACTCGACGCGAGCATTCGAGGGAGATATCTCATCGCCACCGTGAAGAACCCAGAATTAAACAAAGGGGAGAATCAAATTCATTCTCCTCTCTTTTGTAATCGGAAATCCAAGTTGTAATCGATTTTGAGAGAATACAAGTCAATTTTCTTTCACTGTCTTTTTATTACAAATTTTCCACCAAACAGAGGCGGAGGGATCAAGCAATTGTAACGTCTCTCAGGTGGGGGGTAATGTCTCATAATGCTCCATCAAAGCCAAACCTAACTTCAATCTCAACTAGAATACTACTAGCAAAATGAGCGATCATCACAAACCTTCCCAGAAAAAGAAAAAGGAGATTAACTATTAGCGTATGGAAATTACCTAGAATACTACTAGCAAAATGAGCTTAGTTGAAATGAGTGCTCACTGGAATGCTCTTGAGCGCAACGCTATCGCCCTCTTCTCCAAAATTGGACTCATTTGTTTGAGCAACTTCTCCATCATCATCAATGTTGAAACCGAGAAACCTAGAAAATCTACTACCATACTCTAAAGCGCTACTAGCATGCTGTCCTTGAGGGTCGAAGAAAGATCCATAATAAACGAATAAAAAGACTATAAAGAGCACAGCAGCACAAATCCATGGCACCAAGTTCTTCTTTTGACCTCCATCTGCTCTCCCCCCTCATATTTGTGGAAACTAACCAAATCCTAAGATATTTTCACCTACAAGCTACAACCACACCCAATACTTCACGCTATTGGAGATTATATCAGTGTAATTAAAACTCTATTGCCTCTCATAAACCCCAAGATCTGATAAAATTAAACAGAAACTACCCAATATGAAGTAAATTCCTGCAAATAAACAAAACCCATAAAACATCAGTTATCAACTGTAACAATCATACGAATACTACACAACTTGATCCCCCCCCCCCCCCCCTTTTAGTTATAGGATTTTTTTTATAAAGCATTTTTATCAAGCCCCACATCTCCATATTAAATTAAAAACATTAAACACCAAAGAGGCCTAAGCATCAAACTCTGAATAATACCAATAAAAGCGCAAATATGGATTGAACCCAGATATACATTGATTCTAGACAATCTAAATTGAAATACCCATCAATCAAATACACTCCAAAAATTGTAGAATTTGTAGAAAATGCATGGGACATCATTTAATCCATTACCCATTACACACGTGCAGCTGAACTACATATTTTCCAGTAAATTTTACTACTAGCCACCGACAAACAACAAGGCGATAAATCCACCAAAAGAATCAAACAATCAGGAACCCAGAAACAACTGGGAGAAATTAAATGAAGAAAATCTACGAAATAAGCGTCAAAATGAGATTTTGACTGGATTGGATGAGAGGAAACTCACTGTTGTGAAATGGGTCGGATCTGAAGATCAAATTGCTAATGCCATAAAAAAGACAAAGATTCAATCTTTGACAATAAAAACGCAATATCTCACCGATTCCTCGACCTCAGAGGCACCAACTCGCCCAATGCGACGGCCTCTGCTAGCGTGAACATCCACAGCCCTAATTTTTGGAGAGATCGAGATGGAGATCGGAGCTTGAGGAGAGGAGCTGAAGGCAGGGAGGTCGAAAGTTGGGAGAAGGCTAGGGACCTAGGGCAAAGTTCGGAGCTTGGAGAGGAGCTGAAGGCGATTAGATAAAATTTTTTGGGGCCCCTAATTTTAGGGGGCCTGTGCCGTCGATCACCTTGCACACCCTCAGAGCCGGCCATGGATGGGTGGATGGAGAAATTTGTAGTTTTCAGGATGAGCCCTGTCGTTCTAGATACAAGTCATCAGCAAAGGTTCTCTTTGTTCGTCCTGGTGCTGATGAGCAGTGTGCTGGGTATGGCAGGCATAAGACAAAATATAGAAAGGGAGGGTACGTGTTAAATTCTCATAACTACAGCTACTTATGAATCCTTATTATGATATACCTCAGTTGAACTTGCAGACAGCTAATTTTGTGCTTTCTAATTCACAGGGGAAAGTGATATTTAAGGTTGCTCATTAATGTCTTTCTACAACTGCACCTTTCAGATGTAAATAGCTTATTAAGGTCATCTCAAGACATTACATGGTGGTTTATAAAAGTAAACAATTGTCTTCTACTTCTATTGGTGTAATAAAGATATAAAAAAGTGAAGTTTAGTAACTAGTTTCAGAACAATCCGGTATCACTTAGCTGTTGATATGATGAAAGAAACTAGGATGACGCTTGAATCGAGAACCAAGGTTAAGCATTCGTCTCTTTGTTCAAGTTAGGATAAAAGTACCATCAAATTGTTACCATTGTATGTAGTTTGTGATTGATAGTATTAGTGGGTGACAGTGGCGTAGCCAGGAATATTTTTTGCCCTGGGCGAAAAATAAAGGTGGTCGGCAACGAGGGACTTGAAGCGGTGGAGGAGAGAGAGGAGGGAGGTGCGGGAGAGGGAGGGGGGGTTGGGGATTGTTGAGATGGAGGTCCTGGAAGAGGAGGGAGATGAGGTTGGATCTGCGGGAGAGTGAGGTGAAGTGACCGGAGAAGAAGGGAAGCGAGGGGAGGCGGGAGGGGGGTGAAGTGGGGCAGTTTTCTTGCCTTGGGAAGCTGCCTAGGGCAAGACTGCCCTGGCTACGCCCCTGCATATGCTGTATCTATTTCAACATTTACCTCTAGGCGTAAGTTATACCTGGAATGGATTTTTTGCATAAGAAAGTGTAAATATATATTAACAATAATATAATAATCAATGTATATTATCTAACCTGATTGTCCAATCTGAATGTCCATTTTTACAGTTTTTGCAATTTGCCATGCTGCCATTAATCTCATGCATTGCCTTTTTTGCATTTTGCACATGCACTAAAAAATGGTTCTTACGCATTAATTATTGTTATAATTTTTGCCACAAATGAGCAAAACATACACCGGAGAGAAATCAAATAACATAAAAACTTGGATGATTAATTAAATTATATCCATTATTACTAAATTTAACATACCTTAGACAATTGAGGCAAAATATTGATAACATCAATCAGCTTGCCCCTATTTTCTTGAGTAATCTTTTTTGTTGGTGTCAACAATACATTTTTACTACTCTCACTGTTTGAATTACCGAGCCCAAAATCTATGAGAAGTAAGAGTTAAAATTAATGAACATTTTATTTTTATAAATTTTTTTATATATGCCCCTTCAATTATAGATATCTTGAAACTTACAACACAAGTAATTATAATTTCTAATTTAAAAAATTTAATGATAGAATTAACATTATATTCCTATTTATATATTAAGAAATAAAAGAAAAGTTGTAAAGGTAAATGATCGAACTATTTTTTTAGAATAGATATGCAAACAATAATGTAGGATGTAATTTTAAAGTCTTTTATAATTTGAGGGATATATATTGAAAAACTTATTATAAAACTTTGAAATAAAAGAGATAAAACTTGCATACCAGTCTATCATTTCTCTACATTGTGGAATTTCAGGATTCACGAGCACAAGAGTTGATGGCTTTGTAGATAATTGAAACTCACCTAAAAATAAAACAAATGCGAAATTAAAAGATTTTCAAGTCATTTTAAAACCATGTTTGATGTTTTTTTACCTAAATAACGTCTACCAATTACGCTTAGCAATGTAACAATAGGTTTCGCATCTTTCAAATCCTCCAAAGATGATCCTTCAATCTCTGCTAAATCGCCCCACAGTGTCACTGAAAGTTGATCAAACCTAAATTAAAAAATATTATATTTTTTACCAATAATCCATAAATAATAATAAACAATAATATTAAATTCTTACTCTTTGTTCATAATTATGACCTCCCTTCTTTTAGAAGTGGGATTGCTAAATATTGGCTTCACAATTATTAAGAATCCAACAACATCTGCATTGGAGAATTTTTTAATGATTACTAATATGTAGAAATATTTTCATAATATTTTTTATAAAAATCTAATCAAAAGACATTTTTCCATCATCAAAAGCAGAAGCATCTTTAAATAAAAGGAATGTTGGTTTCAACTTCTCAAATGATACAAAGTTTTTTTTCTCGAATGATTGTCTTTGTTATTAGAGCCAACTCCTTTTCTGGATTAATTGTTGGATATTTCAAATTTGGAGGCTTCACTTCTCCATTTGTTATAGTATATGTTTCTCCCTATATCAATAAACCGTTGAACTTTTCTATCAACTTATTAAATAAAATTGCTTGGATAAATGTTCCCTACAAAAGACACAATGGAGAACCAATCACGTCATCACAGTAGTATAAAAATTACATGGAATAATAACAATGTAAAAGCCGTATCACATCTTCATTAATTAGAATCAACTTTTGCTTCTTCCCTTCTCCATTCTTAAAGGAGTCCATAGTATTATGTAAGACAGGAACATTTATACTCCATTATTTCTGATAAATTTTTTACTCTCGAATCGGGATGTTGGCTTGTTCATTATTTCTATCTTGTTCAGATGACATGCTTCAGGAAAAAGCATATAATTTATAGAGATAATTCGCAGTTTATACCTTACAAACTGTAAAACCCCGATAAATTATGAATAATATAATTATTATAGGATTAATTATGATATGTAGATATTTAGTGTGATAAATAACATTAAATGGTATATGAGAATAATACCATGTGTGTTGAGTATGAACGAGTTCATACATGAGAGAGAGAAGAGTTGAAACATGCACATATTACCAAACATATGCGGAGCTGAAAAATTCCAGTCTGGTCGACCGCAGTCCGGTCGACCGCCACGGTCGATCGCGAAACCTGCAGATTATTTTCTTCCCCTGTTTTGAGTTGGTTTCGGATTTCTAAACCCATATCCCTTTTTCTCTGATATATATATATATATATATATATATATATATATATATATATATATATATATGAGTTTTCACGTTTTTATCAGTATTCCTAAGAACCCTAATAGCCACCAAACCTCCCAAAACCCTAGTTTGCTTTCTTGGAGAAGATTGGAGGCTTTCAAGTTGGGTTTTTGTTAATTTTTGGCTTTTGGAGTGGAGATCTCTTTCGACGTTGCTTCTAAAAGATTTTCCTACAACCCCAAGCGAGTATCATCTCTACTAATACCCCTCTCAGTTTTTAAATCATTTTCAAAGAGATTTCAACATGTTTTGTAGAGCCTAAACAAATAGATTATGTATAACGAACAAATTCTTTTGTATTATATGTATAAAGATTAGGTCTTTCCATGCTAAAAAGGTTGAGAATGTTTTTACAGATATGATTAAGATCTGATGATGATTTTTAAACGTGGTTAATCTAAATAAAGAAGTTTAATTTGTTGTTTTGAGCTTTTATGCATGTTTTAGGGTTTGAATATAAATCTAATGCATAAAATCATGTTTATACATGTTGAGTTTGTTCCAGATGTTCATATCTACTGTGGCATATTTGCATACAAATTTTATGAAGTTTTAGACATGTTTATATCAAGAAAACACGACATGAACACGATACACACACAACCAGTTTGGAAAACTAGAATCAGGGTCCACGGTCGACCACCACGGTCGACTGCGTACAGGATAGAGATCTGGGTAGTCTATGGAGATCGTTGCGGTCGACCGCCACGGTCGACTGCCAGTCTGTTCTGTGCATGTTTATTTGAGTTTGTTTTTGGTTGTCGAATGAATTTCTCGACCTTATGATGATAGACTATGATATTAGTGATCGTTAAACACCTGGGATGATGGTGAACTTCAGATGTGGACACGCACACCGAAATTTGTGCATGTATGCTATATTGTGTTAGATTGACACACCTTCGATATGAGTTAATTTGATAAACACATATGAATAATGATGTTCTATACGTATCTGGAAATAGAGAGATGAAACCTATTTGTCGCAGAACGATTGAGTAAGGTTATTACAATAATATCATTTTACATGTATCCGGCATAGGGGAATAATAAATCCTATTGCCGCAGAGCGATTGAGTAACGAGTATTACAAAAGTATCGCTATAACATGAGATGATGTACACATAGATAATTGATCAGTTGTAAGCTTTACTTTCATGAGAGTTTACCCGTGAGTGGGGTATTTACTTTGAGATTTTTGGCACACCCGTCATGGACGGCAGATATATTTGTTTTAGCTTAGTTGGTATCCTCTTATATTAGAGCAGATTATTCGGACGTAATTCGAGATGAGATGATTATTCTTTATGTTGAAGATTAGAGTATTTATCATTAATTATTTGTTTTTCATTCATAGAGAGTTACATGAATGATTTGATATATGTATGTACTAACTCTATTTTTTTATATACTCCTACCCTTTCCCCTGGGGAGAGGTAGTGATGATCTCGCTAGTGCTTTGACGCTCGTTGTTTCCCCTCTTTCAGGCAGCAAGTCCGGCGCACGGAGAGTCGTAGGTTGATGAGACATTTTAATTGTCCATTTAGCTACTTATTATACTTTGTAGTTATTGCAGAACTCCACATGTAGTTGATTATTTTCAGACTCTAGATTGGTATTTTGTTTCATAGAGTTGAGAGCTATTGTGAGACTTTGTTTATTTGACTCATTGTATTTGAGATCTAGTTCAGACTCAGAGATATGTCTATTTTATTCCAGTTGGGCTCATTATTAATATTTCTTATGCTTCTTCTGTGTATATCCAGTGTTGTTCTATTTCTATTTTTGCATGTCTGTACCTTTACCTATTTATTGTTTCCACTAGAGAGATAGTGATTGTGATAGTGAAACATGTCGTAGCATGGTGTTTGGTGCTTGGCAGGTTTGACAATCCAGGTTTCACCAGGGATTACAGTCTTGTGTGCACCCTTGGGCGTCACAATTGGTATCAGAGCTCTAGTTCTAATGTCCTTAGGATCTTTCCTGTGTCATATCGTGGAGTTAGGATAGAGTTTCCTAGGGATCATGTATACAGTCTGCTGGGAATCCTTAGTATGAGTGAGGGCGTATTATATATGTACGTGGAAAATCTATAAAAAAAATTTATGAACTATTTGCTTGATATTAGATATATGTGACACGATTTATTTATTGGTAAATGTTATATGCTTCATGCTTAAGATCCCATTTACTGCGTAATAAGCTTTACTTTGGAATTATAGATGTCAGGAAGAGGTCGTGGACGCCGAGGTACTCGTGCTCAGGGAGTTGAGCAGGATGATAGGGAGTCCGAGCCGTAGCAGGCTCCTCGGTACTTAGTGGATCTTATAGCACCCTTGGTAGCTCGTATGGCGGCTATTGAGGAGCAGGTAGCAGCCTAGGTTCGTCAGGAGACTTCCGTGCGTGAGGAGGCACCCGTTCAGGAGTAATCTATTCGGGAGGAGATATCAGAGAAGGCACCAGTGGTTGCACCACCGCCACCACCAGTTGATGACGGAGCAGCTGATCAAGAGGCTTGGCTTCATTTAGTTGAGAGGAATCAAAAGTTGAAAGCACCAGAGTTCCACGGTTCGACGGATTCTATGGCTGCACACTAGTGGAAAGAGGATGTGAGCAACATCTTGGATATGCTGAATGTTAATTCTGTGCAGAAGCTGTGGCTAGCGGCTTTCAGCCTCAAAGGCGATGTAGGAGGATGGTATCGACTTCATTTCACCCCAGAGCAGAGGATGTCGGTTTCATGGGAGACCTTTATATATCTTTTTGATGAGCAGTATGTTTCGGCTGCAGTGAAAGCCGAAAAAGAGTTAGAGCTGGCTCGATTAGAGCAGGGAGATATGTCTGTCATGGACTTTAAGAGTAAGTTCATGTCATTGCTTAGATTCACCGGTATGTGGCACTCAGAGGAGCGACATGCTCAGATGTTCCTAATGGGACTTCGTCCAGGATTGTGTCGATATATAGTATCTCAGAGGTTTTGGTCAGTGCGGGAGGTGGCAGATGCTGCCATGGCTCAGGAGACAGATATAGCCATATTCATCAAGGGAAAGGGCAATGGTAAGCCAGGACAGTCTGAAGAGAAAGGAAAAAAAGAGACCATTTGGAGGCTCAGGAGGACCCCCAACATCAGGGTAAGGGTCCGCATCAGTAGGGGCCCCATAAGAAGGGCCATCAGCAGGACCAGAGAGCGCAGCAACAGCACCGATTTTAGGGAGCTTGTTACAATTATAACAAGATTGGACATAGAGCAGCAGAGTACCGCAGCGCACCTGCAGCAGGCTAGCAGGGCAGGACTCAGTGGCATCAGCAGAACCGCGCTCAGGGACACGGTTAGAACCAGCAATTAAGGATTAAGGCACCTCCAGCAGTCCCGAGGATTGAGGGATAGGTTCGAGCAGTTTAGGAGACCCAGCAGAGGCAGATGGCACTATTCACTCCAGGTGATGCAGAGCAGCAGACCGGTAGAGTGTATACAGTTGTTCCTCACGATCATGGCGTGAGTGGAGCTGTGGTGGAAGGTACGTTTCTTGTGAACTCCTTTCCAGCATGTATTCTTTTTTATTCTGGCGCTTCGTATTCTTTTATCTCCTATGATTTTACGGTTAGGCTTCAGCTTGTAGCTCAGCTGTTAGATTTTCCCTTATCTGTATCTACTCTACTGGGAGAGATGTCTCTATTAGAGAGTGTTTGTAGGAGATGCATCGTCAGTTTGGACGATTCCGAGTTTGCGATTGATTTGATCGTGTTGCATATGTCTGAATTCGATGTGATTCTTGGTATGGATTGGCTATCTTCCTACAATGTGAGTATCGACTATTTTGCAAAAACAGTCAGTTTGCGAGCATATGATGGATCAGAGTTAGTGGTAGCTACCTCCAGAGGCAACCAGTTTGCGGAGTCATTTCTAGCATACATAGAGGAGGTGATATTGCGAGATAGGGGCACAGATTTGAGTGAGATGCGAGTAGTCTCAGAGTACCAGGATGTCTTCCAGTACATACCAGGATTACCTCTAGTAAGAGAGGTCGAGTTTTGCATAGAGTTGTAGCCAAGTACCGCACCGATTTTCTGAGCTCCTTACCGTATGGTGCTTGCTGAGATGAGGGAGCTACAGATCCAGACAGATGAGTTATTTTTTTAGGGCTTCATTCGACGGAGACATTCTCCGTGGGGAGCACCGGTCCTCTTTGTGAAGAAGAAGGACGGGAGTATGCGATTATGTATAGATTATCGCGAGTTGAACAAGGTCACTATTCGTAATAGGTACCCATTACCGAGGATCGATGACTTGTTCGACCAATTACAGGGAGTATAGTGTTTCTCGAAGATAGATCTTCGTTCTGGTTATCATCAGTTGCAAGTTCGGGAGATGGATATTCCCAAGACCGTTTTTTTAATTCGATATGGGTCTTTCGAGTTTCTTTTCATGCCATTTGGACTGACCAATGCACCCATAATATTCATGGATTTGATGAATCGGGTTTTTTGTCCTTATTTGGACCAGTTTGTGATAGTTTTCATCGACGATATTCTTATCTATTCAAGGTCGGAGGCCGAGCACGAGCAGCATTAGAGGTTAGTATTGCAGATATTAAGAGAGCACCAGTTGTATGCTAAATCTAGCAAGTATGAATTTTGGTTATTGGATGTCAGATTTTTGGGTAATGTTATTAGTCGGGAGGGCATTGCAGTAGATCCGGCTAAGGTAGAAGCCATACTTGATTGGGAGCTACCGAAGATAGTTACCGAGATTCGTAGCTTCTTAGGCCTGACAGGCTATTATAGAAAATTCATTATGGACTTCTCAAAAATTATCACACCACTTATACACCTTACTAAGAAGGGTGTACAGTTCATTTGGAGCACAGAGTGCCAGAAGGCATTTGAGACATTGAAGACTAAGTTAACATCAGCACCAGTATTGGTTATTCCTAGTAGTGATAAGACTTTTGTTGTCTACACGGATGCATCCTTATCGGGTCTTGGCGGTGTATTGCAGACCCGGAGAGTTGTAACTTATATCTCAAGGCAATTGATGACTCATGAGCAGAATTACCCTACGCATGACTTGGAGCTAGCAGCAGTGGTATTTACCCTGAAGGCGTGGAGACATCTGTACGGAGTGCAGTTTGAGTTATTCACAGATCACAAGAGTTTGAAGTATCTCTTCTCACAGAAAGAACTCAACCAGAGGCAACGACGATGGGTAGAGTTTATTAAAGATTATGAGTTCTCTATGTAGTATCATCCGGGAAAGGCGAATGTGGTAGCAGATGCATTAAGCAGGAACCGTCATCGCGGGCTAGCAGCTTTGAGGTGTTCACTATATCGGGATCTTTCTACCCTCAGTCATTATGATTTCAGGCCAGAGATGGGTGGGAGTAGTGTATTCTTAGGAGGTTTATCAATATAGCTGTCTTGAAGAGATAGAGTGGTCGAAGCTCAGTTAGAGGATTCTTAGATTCAAACCCGCAAGGGGGAGATCTCCAAAGAACACAAGGATGATTAGACTATTGAAGTAGATGGAGGTCTTAGGATGAAGGGCAGAATTGTTATGCCGAACAATCTATAGCTGAAGAGGGAACTTTTTAACGAGGCTCATCGCAGTAGATATACAGTGCACCTAGGCACAACGAAAATGTACAAGGATCTGAAGAGGCATTTTTGATGGAGAGGTATGTGCAGAGAGATTTCAGATTATGTGGATAAGTGTTATACCTACCAACAAGTTAAGACAGAACATCAAATACCTGCAGGAACCCTACAGCCTTTACCCATTCTTGAGTGGAAGTAGGCAGATATTTCCATGGATTTCATAGTGGGGTTGCCTTAGTCAAAGAAAGAAAATGATTATATTTGGATTATAGTGGACAGATTGACTAAGTCTGCACATTTCTTACCTGTGATGACGACTTTTACGGCAGATATGTATGCGAGGATCTTCATTCGAGAGATTATTAGATTGTATGGAGTTCCGGAGACGATTGTATCAGATTGGGGCTCAGTCTTCACATCTCATTTTTAGAGGAGTTTCCAGGATGCTTTTGGCAGTCAGTTATCATTTAGCAGTGTTTTTCACCCCCAGACAGATGGTCAGACGGAGAGGGTGAATCAGATCTTAGAGGACATGCTGAGCGCGTGCATTATGGATTTTCAGGGTAGCTGGGAGGATCACATCCCACTGATTGAATTTGCATATAATAATAGTTATCAAGCTACCATCGGGATGGCACCGTATGAAGCTTTGTACGGGGACCTTGCAGATCGTTTATATGTTGGGCAGAGCCAGATGATGGTTTATTAATTGGTCCAGAGTTAGTTAGACAGACCACAGAGAATGTGGCATTAATTCGAGAGCGCATTCTTACGGCGCGGAGTCGGCAAAAGAGCTATGCAGATCAGAGGAGACGACCTTTAGAGTTTCAGGTCGGAGACTCAGTTATGTTGAAAGTATCACCGATAAAAGGCGTTCAGCGATTCGATAGATGTGGAAAGCTTGCTCCGAGATATGCTAGTCCTTTCAGGATCATCGAGCACATTAGAGCTGTTTCTTACAGGTCAGATCTTCCAGCATCGATGTTGAGTGTACACGATGCCTTTCATGTTTCGATGCTTTAGAAGCATCTGCAGGATGATGAGCAACAGAGAGTGATGATTCACCAGAGATTGAGATTCAAGATGACTTGACTACCGTAGAGATTCCGGTATGCATACTTGCTAGAGAGAATAAAAAGATTAGGAATAAAGTCATTCCATTAGTGAAAGTTTAGTGAAACCGGCAAGGAGCCGAAGAGATTTCTTAGGAGCGCGAGGATGTTCATCGTGACTACCCGCACCTGTTTGGATAGGTATGATGTTGATAAATTCTTATGCTTATATGCTTTGATAGTAGTCTTTATCTATGTTGTTTAGTCACGTTTATATGGTATATTGTCACCTGATCCTTAATCATTTGAAATATATGGTATATACATGAGGGTTTCCTTGTTTGGATTATTTCGCTCGACGTACCAATTTCGTTTAATTAGGGATTTAAGGGAGAATTTTTGCATTCTAGGTTGTTAACTTTAAATATCAGTGTGCTAATCCTATGAGATGTGTGCAGAAGGAATTCTTAATATGAATTACACCTTCTTATTGTGTTTTCCCAGTTATTGAGCTTTGAGATGCGACTGTGGAATTTCGAGGATGAAATCCTCTTAAGGGGGTGAATGTAAAACTCTGATAAATTATAAATAATATAATTATTATGGGATTAATTATGATATGTGGATATTTAGGGTGATAAATATCATTAAATGGTATATGAGAATAATACCATGTGTGTTGAGTATGAACGAGTTCATACATGAGAGAGAGAAGAGTTGAAACATGCACATATAGCCAAACATATGCGGAGCTGGAAAATTCCAGTCCGGTCGACCGCGATCGGTCGACCGCCACGGTCGACCGCGAAACCTGCAGATTGTTTTCTTCTCCTGTTTTGAGTTGGTTTCAGATTTCTAAACCCATATCCATTTTTTCCTAATATATATATGAGTTTTTCATGTTTTTATCAGTATTCCTAACCCTAACAGCCACCAAACCCCCTAAAACCCTAGTTTGATTTCTTGGAGAAGATTGGAGGCTTTCAAGCTGGGTTTTCATTGATTTTTGGCTTTTAGAGTGGAGATCTCTTTCGACGTTGCTTCTAAAGGTTTTCCTACAACCCCAGACGAGTATCATCTCTACTAATCCCCCTCCCAGTTTTTGAAATGTTTTCAAAGTGATTTCAACATGTTTTGTAGAGCCTAAACGAATAGATTATGTATAAAGGACAAATTCTTTTGTATTATATGTATAAAGATTAGGTCTTTCCATACTAAAAAGGTTGAGAACGTTTTTACGGATATGATTAAGATCTGATGATGATTTTTAAACGTGGTTAATCTAAATAAAGAAGTTTAATTTGTTGTTTTAAGCTTTTATGCATGTTTTAGGGTCTTGAATACAAATCTAATGCATAAAATCATGTTTATACATGTTGAGTTTGTTCCAGATGTTCATATCTGCTGTGGCATGTTTGCATACAAATTTTATAAAGTTTTAGACATGTTTATATCAAGAAAATATGACATGAACACAATACACACACAACCAATTTGGAAAACTGGAATCAGGGTCCACGGTCGACCGCGTGCAAGACAGAGACCTGGGTAGTCTCTGGAGCCCGTTGCGGTCGACCGTCACGATCGACCGCCAGTCTGTTTCGGCTATGCATGTTTATTTGAGTTTGTTTTTGGTTGTCGAACGAATATCTCGACCTTATGATGATAGACTATAATATTAGTGATCATTAAACACCTAGGATGATGGTGAACTTTAGATGTGGACATGCACACCGAAATTTGTGCATGTATGCTAGATTGTGTTAGATTGACACACCTTCGACATGAGTTAATTTGATAAACACATATGAATAATGATGTTCCATACGTATCTGAAAATAAGGAGATGAAACCTATTTATCGCAGAACGATTGAGTAAGATTATTACAATAATATCGTTATTACATGTATCCGGCATAGGGGAATAATAAATCCTATTGCCGCAAAGCGATTGAGTAACGAGTATTATAAAAGTATCGCTATAACATGAGATGATGTACACATAGATAATTGATCAGTTGTAAGCTTTACTTTCATGAGAGTTCACCCGCGAGTAGGGTATTTAATTTGAGATTTTTGGTACACCCGTCATGGACAACAGATATATTTGTTTTAGTTTAGTTGGTATCCTCTTATATTAGAGCAGATTACTCAAACGTAATTCAAAGATGAGATGATTATTCTTTATGTTGGAGATTGGAGTATTTATCATTGATTATTTGTTTTTCATTCATAGAGAGTTACATGAATGATTTGATATATGTATGTACTAACTCTATTTTCTTATATACTCCTACCCTTTTCCCTGGGGAGAGGTAGTGATGATCTCGCTAGCGCTTTGACGTTCGTTGTTTCCCCTTTTTCAGGCAGCTAGTCTGGCGCACGGAGAGTCGCAGGTTGATGGGACTTCTTAGTTGTCCATTTAGCTACTTATTATACTTTGTAGTTATTGTAGAACTCCACATATAGTTAATTATTTTCAGACTCTAGATTGGTATTTTGTTTCATAGAGTTGAGAGCTATTGTGAGACTTTTTTTATTTGACTCATTGCATTTGAGATCTAGTTCAAACTTAGAGATATGTCTATTTTATTCCAGTTGGGCTTATTATTGATATTTCTTATGCTTCTTCTGTGTATATCCAGTGTTGTTCTATTTCTATTTTTGCTTGTCTGTACCTTCACCTATTTATTGTTTCCACTAGAGAGATAGTGATTGTGATGGTGAAACATGTCGTAGCATGGTGTTTGGTGCTTAACAGGTTTGACAATCCGGGTTTTACCTAGGACTGCAGCCTTGTGTGAACCCTGGGGCATCACACAAACAAAAACATATTTTTACCAACCTCTTTGAATCACATAGTGTTGCTTCCATCTCCATCTGTTTTTTATTTTTTTGGTAGGATTTGTTAAGATATTGTAAGATGGAAGTTGTGTATGGATTATATTTATATGAGATTTGAGTTATAACCGAATTATGTACTAATAATGACATGCCAAATAATTATGATGTAACAGAATTAACATTAATGAACAAATAGAAGAGCATTTGTTTCGGGTTTAATTTGATGATGGGAGGTTGCAAAAGTGTAAACAACATAGTCATGATAAAATAAAATTATTTAGTGGTTATGAGTATGTAGTCGTGGTAAAAGAAAATTATTTGATTGTTATGAAGAATTCTAAAGATAACATAATCTATTTAAACATTTTCTCTGTGGATGACAGAAATAAATAAAAATTAGATAACAAAATCATATCATAGCATGTAACGTATATTACATAAATGACTATAACAATTATTTTACTGTTTTGCATTAAAAGACTCACTAAAGTCCACGGTAAGCTGAGTAAAATCTCCATAACGCGTGATTAAGAATATTTTTCCCCATGTGCACATTTTAAATTATTGTTATTATCACAACCGTTTTTACACTTATACGGTAAGCCGAGTTAAATTTTTTGGGGTTATGAGTATGCATTTAATTGGAGGTTATGTATGTATGACTATGGAAAATAAATTTTTTTGGGGTTTTGAGTATGCATTTAATTGGGGGTTATGTATGTATGGCTATGGTTTATGTATGGATGAGGTTATGTATGTATAGCTATGATTTATGTATGGATGCATGTATTTTATGTATATATGTATATGATACAGAAGATCAAGAAACTGGATAAGATGAAGGAACAGGCGGACGAGACGACATCAGCGGACGAGACAACATCTCAACTCGACGTAAACCAGACGAGACGAAAGCAGACCGGACGAGTCGAGATGACGACTCGAGGTGAAGCAGATTAGACGAAACGAGCAGATGACTCGAGGCGACAGGACGAGATGACACGCCCAATCGACACGAAAGGCGATGTTAGTCGACACATGCCCAATCGACACGAAAGGCGATACTAATCGACACGTCTTGTGTCGACTCGAACAGCAGTTAGTAAGGGATTCATTTTTTTGGTTATTTCCTTTTAGAATCAGACTTTCTTTTTTATTAGAGTTAGGATAGGTTTAGCTAGCTATATATAATAGTTCCTTTTGTAAATCAAGCAATTAACTTTTCAATTATTCAATCAAGAGAATTTTCTCCATTGTTTTCTTTCCCAAATTTGGGAAATTTATGGCTTGAGGATTCAAGGCTGTTATTTACCTGTTATTGTCAAGGCTCATCGGCATCAGAACGATATCTGATCGGCCTCCCCGTTTCTTTGTCTGCGTCAAGTGGTATCGGAGCTTCGACTTCAACATCATCGACAATAGCAGGTGACAGCTAGAAGGAACTTTCTCTATAGGATCTTTCCGTGAGGATGGATTTTATGGATGAAAGATTCGGCACATTGGAGGCGTCTCTTCAGAACCTTCAACAAGCCATTGAAGGGCTCACCCTTCACCTCAACAACAGGAATAATTTTGTCTGAGGTCTTCACCTCCAGATCATCGACGACATACCAACCAACCCCTCTCCCATGATGATTCTGATGAAGAAGGAACGGACTATGGTGCCCAATTTGATGGGCCATGGTACGACAATGCCTCGAGTGAAGATGAAGGAGGGTAACTTTATGGCAGAGGTGGGGGTAGAGGTTTCAACCCTCATCACAACTATCACTGGCAAGAAGGGCATCACCAAAACCAAGAGTATCGGATGAAGATAGAGCTCCCTTCATTTGGATGAAATCTTGATATAGAGGCTTTCTTGGATTGGCTCTGCGAAGTGGAGAAGTTCTTTGAGAGAGAGAGAGAGAGAGAGAGAGAGATCGGAAAAGAGAGAGAGAGAGA
>BQKN01001062.1:837870-876774 GCA_022839385.1 Asparagus kiusianus
GGGGGGTTGTGCATCCCCAACAGGAACATCTCAGCATTTGCTCTTGCATTCGCCTTTGCCTTTGTGTGTGGATGTCTCGGACTCTTCATGCTTCCTAAGCTCTCAAGATCGACCTTCAAGACTGCCTAAAAGAAAACTAAATTCAAATTTATTATATAGCCACGTCTATATGAAAATTCCATTACTAGCATACGTTATAAAAGACTTTCCAATTTGAACTCTATATATGTCTGATCATTTCCATAAATTGCAAGCAACACCTTTCTCGTCCACAAGTTGATAGGATCCAAGTGGTAATAAATGATCCGAGGGTATGTAGTATAATTGAAATATGGAGAAGTGGGTAATGAGTAATTTACTCTATTCTATATTAATTTTTTCTTTCCTGTGCATAATTTCCCGTAATTTCTTCCCTTTTTTCATTTCCCCCCCGATTTGATCTCTAATGAAAGACCCAAAAATCAGTGAGTAATGGAGGTACATATGTCTTGAGTTGTTCCAACGATTCTGCTTCTTCTTATGATCATCTGATTGGCATGCTCCACAGGATACATAGGAGAGAACAATTTGAGCTTTTTTGGGGTTTAAATTGCAAAATTTACGGGGAGGAAATACAAGTTTTGTAGGATTTAACCTAATCATACTTAAACACTAGAGGGGGTGAATAGTGTTTCTTTAAAAATTTATGCAAAGAAGATTATAATTTGCAAAGAAGAAAGCATCATCACAGAAAATAACAATCACAAACACAGAATTTTATACTGGTTCCACCTCCCAGGTGTACATCCAGTCCCTAAGAAAATCCCATTAATTGAGCAACCAAGACGGAAATTGAGCAACCTAGACAGAATTTTCCATCTAGGTTGTTTTTCTACTAGTGTTGGGATATAGGCTTTGATAATGATGATAATACATCGAAATGACAAGTTTTAAATCACATTAATTTTTGTGAGTACTTGAGATTCTATAATATTAATAGCAAATGGATAATAATTCTTAGTAATATTTTAATTACCGGTCGAAGTCTCATTTGTAAGTTTTTCCACAAAACAATAAGTTTTTGGTATAATATACTGTTTATTAAAAAAAATTAGGCAATATTGCAAGAAAATCATGATATATCGGGCAGCATTTCATCCAAAAATGTCACAACATTGGTTTTAACTTTTTTTTATTTTACATGTTAGATTTGAATTTATGATAAAATTAAGGCGTAAATCCAAACATGTACTCAATTAAAATGCCAAAAAACAAAAAGGAAATTTAGGACCCAATCAGGCCTAAATTCTTCTGTAAAAGGTTTACAACTCTTTTAGGTTCTGACTCTCTTCTTTAAGTTGGACTATGTTGTAGCACCACCTAATTGTGCCTTCCCTTTCTTGGTTGCTTGCAGCTGACAAATTACTCTCTGTCTAAATCCCTCACAATTTTTAAAATCTCTATCCTCATTTTCATCATGGATCATGAATGCTAGGCGAAACTTTGGTTCCAAAAAGTGGTGAATAGGCTTAAGATTTAAATACCAAATCTATTTAGTCCGACCATTATATTCGGAAATGTCAGTTACCTCTTTAATAATTTTAAGGTTTAAACATGAAAATTTGCCGTTGTTTCTCTACAACTCCATCATCTCATGCTTTAAGTATGGGCACGCACGCACGCATGCTCGCACACACATTATCTGATATGACACTATGATATTTACTAAATGTCCCCGATATATTCTCAATATGTGCCATCCGATATGGAAATTTTCTATTTGACGTGTCCCTAAAATCAGACATTGCGAACACTAGAACACTAAATCACGGTCACTAGTTTGACTTGTGATATCACATTAACTTATAATTTAACACACATATATGAGGTGTAAAACAATGACATTCTTAAATAAATATATATTCAACATATATATGTATTGGATTTGTTGTTTACAAACAAAAAACCTAAGATAGTAATGGTCTACCACCAATTAGCTTCTTTTGTCAAAGAAGAGGGAAACCATTTCATTATGTAGATAATTATCAAGTGAACAATGGTGAATAATTTGTAAGTGTTGGATGTGTATGAACAGTCCAACCAAATTGTGCACATCGATTTAAGGTTAGGGAAGTGTCCGACTACCTGCTATAGCGATATTCAACAAAGATGTTCCCACATATTTGAATGTGTTGATGTCTGTGAACACACAGTCAATGAGGGTCTTCTATTGATGATGAAGGTTGGGAGGATAAAAGGTGGGACCGACTCCTCTGACTCTACGCCCAATTCTAAGCGCACGGGGTGGACTGATAGCCTGCAAATGTAAGAATCGCAGGAGTACGAAGCTAATTTCCCCTGTGGTACCTCCGATGGTCAAGTCAGCCGGTGAACTTGAGGAGGGTTTTTTGAGAGATCCCTAGGCCATTGAGGTCCTTGCAGGGGGTTCCTCTCTAAGAGTTATTAAATTTTCACTATATGTAAAAAGATCAAATGGGGAGTAAAGCTCAGGTGTAAGAAGAAGCAAAGATCAACTTCCTGCCCTTACCCTCCTTACCTCCTTTTATAGTCCATTGCCTTTGAGATTTTGACTTTTCTTTTGCACAGGAGGGCGGTTGCAGGGTGGGTAGATAGACTACTGAGTCATCCTTCTCCTTCCAGATGTCGACTGACGATTGGAAGGGAGGTCATTCGAATACAGGAGAGAGATGTCCTCTCAGTATCCTGGATTTGACAGATGAGGCAGGGTAGAGGATAGGCCCGCTGTTCGGTCATCCTTCCCCTCCAGATGATGGTTAGTGATTGAGGGGAAGTCATTCAAGCTTAGAAGAGCATCATGGCGATCCTAAAGAAGTGACTTGTGAGTAGAATAAGCGGCTTGTGTAGGGAATTTGTCAGAGCAGAGATATCAATGGGACTGATCAATTCTGTTGTGTCGATTGACATCTAAAGTGAGCTTGGTCGAATCTTATCCTTTTAGTCGAGTCGGGTTGACCTGCGAGCCATCATTATGATTTGCCGACCCGATAGTCGAGTGAACTTTGGGTCGGGTGTATGGTCGAGTCGTCTGATTGAGGAGTCGTCTTAATTACGAAGGGGCAACTGAACCTGCACTTCGAGTCGTCATGATGACCTTGGTCGAAAGATAGCTTGTCTGCTCGTCTGGACGAGAGACTTGACCTTGGCTAGGCTTTTGAGCCTCTGAGTTGGTTTGGACCATGCCCTCTTTAAGCTTATGGAGACATTCTCTCGACATCTTCATCCTTAGATGGTAAACTACCATAACAGTTGGCCCCTTTCATTCGGAGCTGACTTTAGTCGGGTCCGAGTGAAATAGGTGTGAGTTTGCTCAGGGTGTTTGAGATTTGTTAGCCAGTTGATCGTGGCTGGAGATGTGGCGTAGAATTTGCTAACTGTCAGTCTTCTGTAGGTTGATGTGGTCTATATCGGTAACCGCTTTTTTAGAGGAAACGGGACGTCGTAAGTAGAGTGAATGGCACCTTTACTTGCCAATTGATTGGCGTGAGCGGCAGTTGGCCATTTTGAGCGATTCATTTCTGATTTCCAAAACGGATCTTCCTTAGTGATATTGATGAATTGTAGAACAAATCTCAAAAAAAATGAAGAAAATACATGATATTGATGAAAAGTGATGATTTTTAGATCAAATCCCAAGAATAAAGAAAATACATGATATTGATTAAAATTGATTGTCACACCCCGGTTCCAAAACGTGATAGTTTGGGACGTGACTCGACCAGCAATGCAACCATACGGTCACCTTCACGCCTCTAGATCATCCTGTATACAGATATATTATCCCAAAGAGCTACTACATAGAGCACGTAACTAAGAAAACAAAGAAAATAGATAGATAAAAAAATATCTAACAAAGATAGAATTCTCTTGCATGTCCACAACTATATAAGTAGGGAAGAGGAAAGTACATAATAGTTTGGAGAACCATGTATGATACAAGAAAAGTCTAAATACACTAAAGCTAAGAGAATGGAAGGACATAAGGTGATCATTGCCTCTAACTAGATCTGATCCTCAAGGTACGCTAGGTCCTGCTAAGAAAGAATAATTCTCGAGTCTGGGGCATGTAAACCCCAGGGGAGTCAGAAAACTCCCAACAAGCATGTAAAATGAAGAAAATGTGCGCATGTAAGTGTAATGTGGTATGGATAAAGAAAAATGAAAACTCAATTAAAGATGGAAAAAATGCCAATAATAGATGTAATACCCCAACCCTTGAGAGGGTGATGTGATTAGTATTGATAGATTTGATTAGAATACTCAAACCACCAAGATGCATCTTCTTTTCGGGAACCCAACTCTTAGAAACTCCAACGTTAAGCGTGCTTGGCCTGGAGAAATTCTAGGATGGGTGACCCCCTGGGAAGTTTTCCAGAGAGCGCGTGAGTGAGGACAAAACGTGCTGAAAAGACAAGTGGTGGTTTGTGAGGCCAGTCCATCAGATCTAATAAAGTACCGACTCCGGGATTCCAGGATAGGACGTTACAATAGATATTAAACAAGGTCAATCATAAGACACGCAAGCACATTATTATTATTTTAGAAGTTATTTGAATTAGAGAAAAATATTTCATGTATATAAGTCGGTTTCCCGTAAATCGTCCCGGGAACACGGCTTCAAGTCTGGATGGGCCCTTATTTCTTATATATATACCAGGATATCAAGAATGCGCACAAGCCCGCTTACATACATGTTATATTCTCCGTCCAATTCCCCTTTATTAAACCCCATGATTGTCTATTTAATCTAAGTAACTGTGCATGAAATGTTGTGCACTAACCACAGAGTTACCGTAGAACGGCTTCCTAAAACTATTAAAAATAACCGTGACACAGAACATGTCCAAATCAAGAGGGGTGCATCGTCTAGTTGATGCTATAATAATAATAATAGCCAAGGAAAAATCTCATATCGGGATATCGATATCGAGAACATAGCCATGCTATGAAAACACGCTTATAAATCATATTTTTGATGGAAGTCGTCTTCATGCACAATCTAGCCTATTTGATGACTTTACTAATGAACACAGATTTCAACCACACAATCTATTTCAAAGTATAACAGAAATCCACAGTATGTGCTACTAGTTCACTAAAAGGTTATAAGCTTAAACAAATAAAAAGAAGAATAACTAAGAAAAAAAACTAAAGTCCAATCCAAAGCCCACTTGTAAGGCCCACTGAAAAAAATGAAAACTATTTGAAGGTCACAGGATAAGAACTCCCGACCTACAGGTTATCATCCAAAAACGCTAACCAAATACAACTTCTTTGCACTTACGACAAGGTTAAAGAAAATATATATATATATATATATATATATATAAAGTTAATGGGAAAATTCTGAGAAATTTTATTTTATCAATTCACACAGATTCCCTTGTCAAAATAAACAAATAATATATACTATTTCCATTTAGGGAAAGGAGTAAAGTCGTTGAAACTAACTATAGTTTGGAAACCTTTTAAAGCCAGAAATTTAAAAAAAATTTATCTGTTAAGGTGATAGTTAATAATTATAAGCAGAATAATATGTCATTAGCTAGAAGTCAAAACATTTACGAACCTACAGTATATTCCGTGAAAAACTTTAACAACAATATTTCATATAGCCAACTAATTTTTAAAAGTACATATTTAAGAAAGGTTAAAAAAATGGAAAATAAGTTAATGTTATTCATCCTCTGACAACTAGGGAAAATATATTTGTAGGCGTATAAAATTGCCTATAGGTCCCTTAGCATGGCCCGGCACGATGATTCGACAAATCAACGGACGTTCGAGCGACGAGGCGATGAGGCACGCAAGCAACGAAATACGTTCGCGTGTGGAACCAAACCAACGGTTTGGAAAGTTAACGAGTCGTCCAACAACAAAACGGACTTGAACTCAAACACCGAGGCGGGAATACTGCCAAATAAAGACCTGGGATATCAAATCAAAGTCTGGACAAATCAAACGAAGAACCGAAAGACGAAAAACAACTGAACACAGGAAAACGACAAAACGGAACACACCCGGGGACTCGGCCTAAACCGAGCCAACCCGGGGTGGCTCGGCCCAAGCCGAGCCACCCCAGGGTGGCTCGGCATGAGCCGAGCCACCCTGAGGTGGCCCGACTCCCCTCTCTCTCTCTTTTGTGCACACATGCACAGTTTTGAGTGCCTATAAATAGGCGGGGTGGTTGTTCATTTGGGAGGACTTTTTCTGAACTTCTGAAGAGCCGAAACTCTGCCGGATTATCACCTCAACTCGGATTTGTGAAGGCTTGGAGACTTGGACCCTTGGATTCAGTTCTTGGCGAGCACCCGCAACAAACAGGGCAGGAGTTCGAAGAGGCTAATCCTCAGATCTACGTTGTTCTACTCCGGATCTAAGCTTGGCTCTTAGATCCCGAGATTCGAGCGGTCGTTTCCTTGGTGAAACGATCCCTCCCGGCTATTATCTCCTTGGTGGGATAATACCTGTTATACCGCGTAGATCTGTTTGGATCGAGATTGCACGGTGGTCCACGGTAATCAACCCCGGCACAGGCAAACAACCCACAAAGCGAGTGACCGCAAAACATGAGCTCGCGATCTGTTCATTAAATAAGGAAGGTTGTAATTTTTCTTTATTTGTTTTGAATTTCATTGTAACCGGCTCTTATAAAAAGACCGGATCTTTGTAAACGCAAAAAGTTGTTAACATTGAGTGCAATGAGTTCGTCAATGAAGAAGAATCAGATTTTTCCCGTGAACAATCTGGCGATCACAGTGGGAGCCACCGATCTCGCTGCCGAGATCGGAGTGTCGCAGCCGCGGATCTCGATCCCGGTCGTGGAGGAGATCGAGTATGAATTCGACCAACAGAAGTACGAGGAGTATGTGTCCTCGTCCGGATCTACCTCCTCCCCCAAGTCCAAGAAGTTCCAGAAGTTCTCTTCCAGGAGAAAAGTCCGTTAGTGCGATGAAGTTGAAGCCACCAACGACGACCTCACCCCAATCGACGCCGAAGCTGCGTTGAGTGAGGCCCTACCGACCTCAAAGAAGGTCAAATCCGCCATTGAAGGCGTGGTGACTCTCTCCAAGAGAGCCCGCCAGAGGCAGCGTCAACGCCTCGCGAAGCAATTCGCCAAGGCCATGGAGTCCGTTGACGGGGTCCGCTATCATGCGGATCTGAAGAACAAACGAGGCAAACAGCCTCAACCGCAAGTGAAGGGTGGTTCCTCCAAACCATCGACAATGGAGTGGGTCCATGTCAAACGGAATCGCTCGACATTAGAGGAGCGCATCCGCAAACGGCGCGCGTTATCGGCGCAAGCACGGGCCAAAGCTGAAGAAGCCCGTCGGAAGCTGCAGAAGGAGGTGATCAAAAAGCCGCCACCAAGTCGCAAGGTTTGGAGGCCAAAGTCTGAAGCAACGGTTCAGACCAAGGAGCGACAACCGCAGCCTTCGAAAATTCAACACCCGACAAATCAATCCAAACAGCCGGTAATTTCTGCAACTGCTCAGGGAGATCCCGCAGGACTATCCCAGAAGAGAAAGTCTGTTTTGGAGCGCCTCGGCCCTCTTCCGAAGGAACGAGGTAAAGCTCCAGTCCAAGAACGCTTGGGGCCAATGAAGAAGTCTCAACCAATGCAACATGCTGGGGGTCGCTACAACCCTCAACATTTGGAGAAAATTGTGGCACCCAAGCGCACAACCCTACGCATTGAAGTGCAAGAGCCCGCTGAAGATTCACGCCCACAAAGGCGCGTTTCAAGGCGTGTGACTCTGGATGGTCCGAAGAAGACAATTATTCCTCAGAAGGAAACGTTGTCATCTGATGACGACAACGTTATACCTGAGAGATCGTGCCAACACACGATAGCGTGCTCCGACCTTCAAACGGACGAGCTGTACTATCGTGCCGGGGGTACGAATAAATCCAGAAAGAGGAGTCCTCGAAGGCTCGAAACGCAATGTCCTTGTTCGAAGCTCATTCGGGCAGTACTGTCGGAATGCAACTGTGTTAAGACAGTCCCCGAAAGAGTCTCTGTGTTCGAAAGGCTCAGCAATGGAACGCCAAAACCAAGGCATAGGCGTTTCCAATGAAGAAGGAAGATGGTCGAAGATGGTGAGCATTCAAGGGTCACCGCAAATATGACCAGCACAGGAACATCGGCTCATGATAACCCCGAGGCGATTCCAGAAATATCCCGACGTGTAACTCGTCTACAATCCGGGGCTATCATTCGCGCGACGTATGGTAGAGTCCGAACAAGAGTACCTTCGGGAGATGAAGAATCAGATGCCGGCTCAGCAGTGGCGTCTGATAATACAGTGTCCAGTGAGGGACAACCCCGCGAGGCGTTTATGATAAACGCGGAGCAAGTGGCCAAGATGCTTGAAGATGCCATGGCCAAACAACAGGAGACCTTTAGGTTCGAAATGCAAATGGCTATGCAGAACATGAGAGAGATGCATGACCAACAGCTTCAAGCATTGAGGAACCAACAAGGCGAACCAAGTCGTCCCAACCAGAACAACCTGGAAGATGAGGACACAAATGAGGGTCACAATGCTAACAACCCTCCCATCAACCCAGGGGGTGGTAACGAGAATGCTAGCGAAGACACAGGTGAAAGCCTAAAAATTAAAAATCTCGAGAGCAAGATCAACACATTGATCTCTGCTCAAGAGACGAAAAAGACGGGCATTCCTTGTCCATACCCGAGAGAGTGGGAATCAATCTCATATCCGGCAAAGTTTAGTCTAATTAACTTTACGCCGTTTAATGGGATGGGTTCACCTACTCAGCATTTGATTTACTTCAAATCGTACTTGGGAGTCATCTCTGGTAATGAGCCTCTGATGGTACGGTCATTCGTCGGTACTCTTCGCGGAGCTGCCTTCGATTGGTATCGTCGCCTCAAGCCAGGAAGCATAAACAGCTGGGATGATATGGAGTCAAAGTTTCTCGCGAATTTCTTCGATGACGACCCCGAAGTCTCTATCGGATCGTTACTCGACGAGAAGCAGAAGGATGGGGAGTTGGTCGACACCTTCGTCAAGAGGTTCCGGAACAAGGCGATGAATTGCCGGGACCTGATCACCGAGGAATTCATCCTCCAGACCTGCCACAACAACCTCTCGCTGGATGTGTTGGAAGCAATGGGCACAGCACCATCCAAGACCTGGAAGGATTTGAAGGTTCGAGGAGAACAAGCTGAGCATTTCCTTAGGAGAAAGAAGGTGGAGAGAGGCCAACCGGCAACAAATCCTCCGAAGCAGAACTTCAACCAAAAAGGGAATGGTAAAGCTTATGTTAATGCTGTTGATGCTAACCAGACATTTCAATTGCAACCTCAGCAACAGCAGCAGCAGCGAGCGCCACAACAATCGCAACCTCATTGGCGGCAACGGCCTCAGAAGCAAAAGTCTTCGGAGCCGAGGTTTCCTAAGGTCTACTCCTTCAAGGATGATGAAGTTCTAGGCATCTTCAAATATTTGTTGGAAAACAATAAAATCCAGCTGCCAGCGATCGTAGATCAAGAGGGGGCCAGCAAAGTAACGGATCCGAAGTACTGTGCGTATCACAGAGCGGTTCATCACCCTACGAGGTCATGTTACCAACTCAAGGACAAGATCCAGGCGTTAATTGATGTGGGAGTCATAACTCCGAAGCCTACAAAGAATGTGGGTGCAAACGCAGTATCAATTAGCTTCGGATCGGTGCCCACGACTTGGTTTGAGCCAAAGCGCGTCACCAAAGTCGGGATGAAGACGGTGAACGATGACCCGCACGGACAGCGCCAAAAGGGACTTGTGCCACACACAACCCCGAACGGCGAAATCCTCTGGGTTCATCCGGATCTCATTGAAGATGAACAGTGGGTCGGATCATCATCCAAAAGGAAATCAAAAGGCAAGGGAAAATCCTGTTACGGAATTTCTGCTATTCCAGAGGAAGACGACGAAGCAATTCCTGCTTTCTCATTTTCTGACAATGAACATGAAACTTTTGTAACCACCAGAAATGGGAACGAACATCGGTTCAAATATCCAAATGTCTCTGATCGACTAGCTGAGGCAGGGATGACCATAACTTCCCCCGCATTTGCTGAAGGAAACCGACTGGAGCCCCTGCACCGAGATGTTTCAAACCCGAGGCAGTCTCGAGTCAATCAGCAGATTGAAAGAGATAAACCGGGAGATTCAAACATTCCTTACCACTTCGAGGTTATGACCCAATTGGCTAACATCCCAGTAAAAGTAACTCTACACGAGTTATCACGTCTTTCTAAGAATACTAGGGATGCGTTCAACATTAGTCCTGACCAGCTCACTCAAATAGTTCAAGAAGCGTTAATCAAGCAGAAGGAAGAATTTGAGGATAAGATGGAATTGGCTATGCGACAAATAAGAAAGTTGCAAGCTGAAAGGTGTAAATGTTGCGCTACACCAGCCACGCCTATTCCACACAGGACAAATGACAACAGTCCGAATCTGAATATGGTGATCAAGACTGATTCACCCATCGGTAACGCTGGGGGTGATATGACCACACCCTTCAATGACACTGGGGGTAGCCCAATTCCTTCTTCTCACCATCACTCAAAGAGAGATGGAGATGAAGACAAAAAGCAAAAGGAAATCGAGTCTGTCACCACCTCGACTAGACGTTATCCCAAAAGAAAGAGAGTTGAGGAAAGCCAACCAGAGTCCATACCCAGGTTCGCTACTGACCAAACATCACAACGACAACTACGGGAGCGATCGCCACAACAGTCGCTTCAGATGCAACGATACTCCTTCAAGGACGATGATGTTCCAGTCATCCTTAAATATCTTCTGGAAAATGACAAAATCAAGCTCCCACCCATCAGAGATCAGGAGGAAGCTAACCGGAGTTCAGATCCAAAATATTGTGGGTACCATAGGAGGATTCTTCATTCCACGGAGACTTGCTATACCCTCAAAAATACGATACAAGCCTTGGTTGAAGCCGGCGTCTCAATAGTAAAACAAACTGAATGAGAACGGCTAACACCACTCCGACAAGTATAAGAGTATAAACTGCTCCTTCCTACACTCCGATAGGTATAGGAGTCTAAACTATTTCCTACTATTGACGGGAAGTTCCTTGAGGATTGTTATATTCTCAAGGATAACCCGGTCATATAACTGATTGTAATGACAAACCCAGCGTTGCAAGGAAAGCTGAGGGTGGATAAATAATGTATCGGGAAGTTCCTGCAAGAATGTCACGCGTGGTATTCTTAAGGATAACCCAGTCACTATAGAAGAGATGAATAAGAAATCCACATTCAAGCTCTTATTGTCAAATTCTAACTCTCATCCACCCCATATTCGTTGGTGTACGGATGCGAAGCTGTGCTACCGTTAGAGATTCAAATTCCTTCCATTCAGATCGCTCTCGCAACGGAGATGACAACCGAAGAGCAGCATCAAAAGCGTCTCGAGGAACTCGAAAGGCTGGACGAAAAGCGCTTGGAAGCTCAACAACACATCGAGTTCTATCAAGCCAGGATATCCAGAGCCTTTGACAAAAGGGTCCGCCAAAGAAGCTTCAAGGAAGGAGATCTGGTCCTCGCTGCTCGCCGACCAATAATCCTCACCTCTAAGAAGAAAGGTAAATTCGAACATAAGTGGGAAGGACCGTTTGTAATAGACACAGTCTATTCAAACGGCGCTTATCGCCTAATTTCTTTAGAGGGCGACAGGCAATTAATGCCAATAAATGTGAAGTTTTTGAAAAAGTATTATCCCTAGTACGTTCAGGACAACTCATTTATCGGGAAGTTCCTTGAAGAATATTACACTTAATATTCTAAAGGATAACCCAAATTCACACCACCAGAATCCCTCACTGATCGATTTCAATTGACAGTGAGTCCACCAAAAAAGGTCCACTCTTGATTTGGAGTCCCCTTTCGATAAACGAAAGAACTCCCTTTCCTTTCTCTTTGGTTAAACCTTCTCATGGTTATAACCGAAGTAGAAACTTTACTTCGATAAACGAAGAACTCATATTTCGATCAGATAACCAATCCTATAAAAGGTAAGTTTATCTAGATCTTTCGGATTCTCGAAGTGGAGATCCCACTTCTAGTTTCCTTCTTGCACTGGAAATAGAATATAAAATTCTTCCTTTCCAGAAACAAGGAATAGAATATAAAATTTTTCCTTCCTTGTTCAGGGAATAGAATATAAAATTCTTCCTTCCCACACCAACTCTTTTTCCAAAATTTATCAATTTAGGATTCATCCTAGGTATTTTATCCCGAAACCTAAGCAGGGATAAGTCTGCGCCTAACACGCGCTGCCGGTTTAGTCTTTTTCCGATTGAAAAAGACACCAGAGTTCGATTATAGGGTATTTTATCCTGAAACCTAAGTAAGGATAAGTCCGCGCCTAACACGCGCGGCCGGTTAGTTCTTAGCCGTTGGAAAGAACACTCGTCCACATATTTAACATTGTGGCAGGTTGTTATTAATAACACCGAAATCCATACCTCACACGCATGGGGAATTTTATCCTGAATCCTAAGAAAGGATATGTCGACTCCTAACACGCGTCGCCGGTTTGGTCTTTATCCGTAGAAAAAGACACCGGAGTCTGACTCTGGGGTATGTTATCCGGAAACCTAAGTAGGGATAAGCCAACGTCTAATACACGTTACTGGGTAGCCTATTCCCATAACAATGGTGAAGTCTACATATTCGAAGTTGTAGCACAAAGCCTAAGGGAGTTCATTCCTTTAGCACAACGTCACATGCGGAACGGATTAAGATAATCTGCATGTAAGCCCGACTCAAATGGTAGTCGGTAAGAGCACATCAAATCCGTTAAAGGCTGAGGATTTGCCAAAAATCCTAAGTCGACGTCTCATACACGTTGCTGTTTAGTCTTTTCACAGGAGAAAGACGAGGTCTACGTATTCAATATCGTAGCACTAAAAGAGTTAACTCTTTTAGCTTAACGTCACGTGCGGAACGGATTTAGACAATCCGCATGCTAGCCCGACTCAAACGGTAGTCGGTAAAGGCTAATCAAATCCGTTAGAGGCTGGGGGTTAGCCAAAAATCCTAAAGTCAACACCTAACACGTGTCGCCGGGTAGCCTATTCCCGTAACAATGGCGAAGTCTATGTATTCGACATCATAGCATGAAGTCTCAGAGAATTCAATCTCTGAGCATAACGTTACATGCGAACGGATTTAGACAATTCGCGTGCTAGCCCGACTCAAACGGTAGTCGGTAAAGGCTAACCAAATCCGTTGATGGCTGAGGGTTTGCCAAAAATCCTATGAGTATTGTGGTCAATCATTTCAAACGGAATGACGAATCATAATAAAGATAAAAAGGAAATTCACTAAAAGAGTCAAGAGTCAAAACACTCAGCAAACAAAATCACACATCAAGCCCGTGGCTAAAAATCTGCTGACTGAACTTAGACAGCTTATCATCATAAGCTTGACTAAGCTCATCTCTAATGGACTCCTCGGTAGCGGCAGAGGTCTTCGCAGCAGTCTCCTCTGCCTCAACCAGCTCCTGCTTTAAGGATGTCAGCTCGTCAGATAAAGCAGTGCAGGTCTACTGATCCTGTCCTCTCGTCATCTGGAGAATACCCAAGGTCTCCTCTTTCTCGCAGAGTTCTCTTCTGAGCCGGTCTATCTGGGTCTCACAAGAGGTGATGGAAGAGTCGAGCTCGGCAAGGGAAGATAATCTGGTAGCAAGGCCGGTCTCAACTCGAGCTACTCGATCTCGCCGCACCTGAACCTCAAGACTAGCAAGAACCTGAGTCTCGCGCAGTGACTGTAAACGGGTCTCTAGCTCAGCAGCAATAAATGAAGAGGCACCGGTATCTCGAAGCTCACGAAACATCTGGAGCTCATGCTCTAAGTAGTCAAGATCGTCAACTATAGCCTTCGCCAAGTCTGGATATCCTGCTTCCCTTATCAAGTTGATTCTGGAATTAAGGAGAGGTTTAAACTGGTGAAGTAAAAGTCCGCCGTGGAAGAGCTTGCCGATCATAGCATTCACAAAGGAGAAGAAGGAGCGAACTTCTATGCAGATGACGATCTTGTCAGGATCGTCGTCAGATAACAACTCCTTCACTAAGACATGAAGACGAGAAGAACGCCCTACACAAAAAAGGGAGAAGTCCGTCAAAAGTCTTAATAAGAAAAAGGAATAACACTCTTCAATGAGTTGACTTATACCTTCTTCCCCTTGAGCCGCTGGGGGTAGTGGAGGTGTAACGGCTGTAGGTGCATCAACTGGTGTAGTTGGTCTCACAGCCGGCTCAACAGGGTCTTTCTCAACAAAAGCTCCTGCCAGATTCAAAACAGAATTCGCAGAGGCGTTACATTATAGTTGCATTAGTCAAGATTGGCTAGTCCTATAATCAACTCAGAAAGAGGCACATACCTTCAAAGGAACCATCCTCGGGATTTTCAGCGAAGGCGGGCTCAGAAAACATATCCCCAAGTAACTGGTCATCGATCTGAGGAGAGCTATATATGTAGTGCATCATAGGAGTGTCCGCAAACAAGCTTCCCTCGTCAAAATCATCAATGGAGAAATCTGACATAAAAAGATATAAGTGCCAAAGAAGAGTGAAGAGACTACAACTAATGGAAATGAGTTACCTCTCACGGGTGCATCAGCCTCTTCATTTCCAGGATTCGCCTCCTGCAAATTATCTGAAGAAGCAAGAAGTAGAGGACAGTTAGAGGATACACGAATTCATTTGTGTATTATCTAAAGAAATACAGTGTCAGTGTTAGATGTACCTGGATTCACGGAATCGGGTCCTACATTGATCTCCTCTCTAATGTCAGCAACTCCTGTAGGCCTCTCTACATGAGGTAGTGGGTCAGACTCATCGGGAGATACGGGAATGGGATCGGGACTCATCTCACTCTCTCCACGCATTCCTATGTAGAGGTGGAAAGGCATGAGTCAATGTTCTGAACAACCAAAAGAATGGTTCACAGGGAAGAAGTTACCTCCGTCACTAGCAGGATCGTCACCAGTCAGGTCCATATCAGAGGCTCGAGAAGCTGCACGCGGCTTACGGGCCAATCTCTTCCGCCTAGCAATGGGGATCGAAGGTCTCGCCTGGGCAGGAGGACGGAACTCTTCATCCTGATCAACTGTGGTCCCTGAAACATCAAACCATATTCAGTTTCAATACTTCTAGAAAATAGAAGAAAAAGATGAACTGCAAACCTCGCTCAGAAAAATCTTCATAATCTTCAGGGTCTCCGCCTGAAGCCTCGTCTGTGGAGTGGAACGTCCTCTGGCCCTCTTCATCAATCCGGCGAGTCTTGTTCCGCATCCTCTGTGACCGAGCGTTCTCCCGAATCCTACGGGAATCAATCCGAGAAGCTTCCTCAGCCTCTAGCTCCGCAATCGGCTTTACAGGGATAGTCTTGCTGGCTGCTAACAACCATTTGCAGCTCAAGAAAGTGAGGTGCAGCTGCCGATCAATACTCGGGAGGCTGAACTTAGCACCAGTACAGCCAGTCACGGTCCATAACCAGGCACGGAGACCGTCTATCAAACCACTATGGGTCCGAAGCTGCCGACGAGGATTCCCGATGTAGAGCTGATCATAGCCAAACTGGCGAGCGAATCGGTAGGGTAGATATGGCTCTATGAAGCACTGATCCCTCACACGAAAAGTCAGATAGCCGGGCCTAATGTTCACCAGCCAGTTGAAGCAGCCGATGTCTAAGTGAGTCCGATACTCTTTCGGCCTCTCCTCATCGATCAAACACTCGCCGTATCGATCGGAAAACTGTGGAAAACAAGTGGAAAATGCCCAACACTTGTGAACCTACAGCTGCTGTCTGACATCAGAAAATCCGCGTCCCTCCCACCTGCCATTCTCGAGCAACTGTAACAGGGGAACAGAGTGGTCTGTGGCGTTCGGTACCGACATCATATCTGAGCGGTGAAGGACGAACCAAGCCATCAAATAAGTATACGGGAGCTCCGTCTTAACTGTGGAAATCTGACCCGGCAAGTCACTTTCCTTTCGTGTAAAGGCATCAGAAAGCTGTCGAAGTCCTCGATGAATGTCGGCTACCATTACCGGAAGAAGTGAAAGATCTTTTTTATAAGCGAGCTGAACGGCTGGGTAGAGGACCTCCAAGGGCAAGGCGTCGCCGGACTGATATGGAACCACACACTTCTTCAACCAAATAGCGAGATAACCGGCAAGAAGAGTCATCGGTCGAATCGATGCGGTCGCATGCCATAAGAAGGATCTGAACCTGGTACCTGTGGGAAAACCACCCTCAAGGCTGCTAGTGGTATAGGAACGAGCGTCAATCTTCTTCAACAAACTGTTCACTTCTGAGGGAGTAAGTGGGGCCAACTCACAAATAGCCTCGCCAGAACTGCTCTCCAGGTTCTTGAACAAATAGTTCGCAAACTGCTTCAGACTCACAGATGCCTTGGTCCTCTTTGCTAAAGGCTCAGACTGTGCCAAAGCAATGTGATAATGACAAGTGAGATCCCATAGAGTCTCATAGCGATCAGGCATGCGATCCTTCAATTGGCTCAACTCATGATTAGAGGGAAAGTACTCCTGATATAGCATCTGTCCCATGGGCAAGCCAGAAATCCTGTGCATCTCGTGAAGAGCCAAGCCCAACTCCCCCTGCCGGGTCAGAAAAGTGTTCGAGTCTGGATTATATAGCTCGAACAAAGCGCAGAAGTGCCTCGCGCTGACCGGCAAGCCGTACATGGTGGCACGGACGGCTGCATACAAACCGCAAGCGTGCAACTCCTCACTCCATCGGCTCAAAACATACGTCGTCATGCGACTCCACCAAGACTTGTCCAAAGAATGGACCCAACCATAAATCCTGTGACGAGTTGCAGGCATCTCCCGTCCTAGGGCAGCAAGACGGTTCCTCAAAGTAGAAGCGGTGGCGAGGAGCTCGTTACGTGGCGGCGCATCTAATCCCACCACTCCGGGATGCAGTCCAGTGATATGACTCCTGCTCGAGCCAGGAACTGCCTGATGAGTGACGTAACCGCAATGGACGCTCTCATGATCCTCAGTCAAACGCCACGACATCTCCCGCGTCACGGCCTGACGCCTGAGCTCAGTCAACGAGCGATGTCGAGGAATCTCCGGCAAATATATGAAGCCATTGCCGGTCTTGTGAAGCCACTGCTCAGCATCAATGAATACGGCTTCTGGGTCATCGACAGAATCACCAAACAGGAAGTCGCTCTTCCGAAGAGGCTGAGTAGAGCTGGCGTCCTTCACAAAAGGCGCATCTGTGATCAGCTGACGAATAGCCCGATGACCACCTTCCCTCACCACTTGGGCAACCTCAGTCGACGTGCCCGAAGCAAACTGAGGAGTAGCTAGAATAGGAGAAGGATCGTCGGAGGTCGAATAATACTCGCCACGACGCCCATATACTGCGTGGGACGAGAATGATCCAGAAGGGTACCCCACTGCAAAATAGATAGTTAAACACTGGTTAGTCTCGATTACAAAAGGAAATTGAACTCATCTTACAAATAGTTAAGATAGAGTCATTGCCTTATAAAGGGTGAGACGATTTGGCCACATTGTGCAATCACAACACAGGGTATGTCGACAACATATCCCTGCCTTATAAAGCGCAATGTAGCGTCAAATCGCCCTCTTTAATTTTGAGATATGGTTTTGACCAAGCAAAACATATCTTTCAAGCGTCGATCCTCACCAAGGAGAATCAAGGCTCTTCCCGATTGCCTCACCAAGGAGAACAACGTGGGGTAAAATGGACCAATTTGCAAATTTTCAAGAAAAGAGGGGTTAATTTGCAAAATTTCCAAATATGCCAAAAGCGTCGATCCTCACCAAGGAGAATCAAGGCTCTTCCCGATTGCCTCGCCAAGGAGAACAACGTGGAGTAAAAAGGACCAATTTACAAATTTCTAAGAAAATAGGGACTAATTTGTAAATCTCCAAATACTGCCAAAAATAGCTCACCAGCATAGGAAGGAGGCGCGCCCTCAGCCGACATGGTAGGGGAGCGACCTCTCGAAGCACGCGACATGACGAACTGCAAAATAAATTAAGAGGTCAGATCTAAAAAAAAAGAGATCACTTTTTTATCAGATCTACCCCCCTAAAAGATTAGCTCGAGGCGTCAAATCACACCCTCAACCCTCGCATGCGACCCCACAGATTCATAAATTGGATTAAGCTAAAATAGTGGAGGATTTACCTGAAGAAAGGCTCGAGATCCAACAAAGATGAGACCTTTAAGGAAACTTGAACCACGCGCTCGAGGGACCTGAAAGAAATTCTAAAGATGGAATTTTTGGGGAGATTTCTCAGTCAAAGATCCAAAGGAAGACTAGATCTAAGACAAAGATCAAATTTTGGTGAAGAACGGATGCTCGACGGAAGAAAAATCAAGAGGGGGAGGGGAGAGGTTCGGCCGGCCCTAGGGGAAAGAAAAAGAAAAGAAAAAAGAAAAGAAAAAGACCCATTTTTATAATGTTGAACCAAACCCAATTGAACCGGACCAGACCGGGTTTGAACCAGAATGCAAATTGAAGCTGATTTGAGCGTCGGAACAACTTCAAATCAACCAAGGGTTTAACCTCTTATTTATTTTGGTCTCTCCCACGCATTTGGAAGGGTCGGAAGAATTTTAAGCCAAATTACTGCTTTTTTGGCTCATAAACAGACCGGTTCAGCCCATTATCAAGCCGGTCTAGCTCATTCGAGCAGGAGAAATACTCCAATAAGGTATATGAGTATAAACTATTCCCTATTTTTATTGAGAAGTTCCTGGAGAATATTTTTCTAAAAATATTCTTAAGGATAACTCAATAACACGACGCCGGACAACGCGTCGCAAAGGAAGACTCAACGCCAACAATCGAGGGCTAGTTGTACGTCGAACAAATGAGCACAAGCTAAAAGATTGTAAAATCAGGAATCGACTTCAAGTTCAAATTCCGACGACGGTCAGACAATAAATGCAGCACCGGAATCCTTACAAGCATCCGACAAAGCACCGAATAGCCTGAAGGAGTGAAGGAATACAGAACAAAAGTCGTTCCAGGTCCCGTTACACCGACAAAGGGTAGGGGCAATCATATCCAAAGTATTCCAGACTCTTCTATAAAAGAATGAGGCTGGAACACTTTGGAGGGGGTATCTGTAGGCGTATAAAATTGCCTATAGGTCCCTTAGCATGGCTCGGCATGATGATTCGACAAATCAACGGACGTTCGAGCGACGAGGCGATGAGGCACGCAAGCAACGGAATACGTTCGCGTGTGGAACCAAACCAACGGTTCGGAAAGTTAACGAGTCGTCCAACAACAAAACGGACTTGAACTCAAACACCGAGGCGGGAATACTGCCAAATAAAGACCTGGGCTATCAAATCAAAGTCCGGACAAATCAAACGAAGAACCGAAAGACGGAAAACAACCGAACACCGGAAAACGACAAAACGGAACACACCCGGGGACTCGGCCTAAACCGAGCCAACCCGGGGTGGCTCGGCCCAAGCCGAGCCACCCCAGGGTGGCTCGGCCAAGGCCGAGCCACCCTGAGGTGGCCCGACTCCCCTCCCTCTCTCTTTTGTGCACACATGCACAGTTTTGAGTGCCTATAAATAGGCGGGGTGGTTGTTCATTTGGGAGGACTTTTTCTGAACTTCTGAAGAGCCGAAACTCTGCCGGATTGTCACCTCAACTCGGATTTGTGAAGGCTTGGAGACTTGGACCCTTGGATTCAGTTCTTGGCGAGCACCCGCAACAAACAGGGCAGGAGTTCGAAGAGGCTAATCCTCAGATCTACGTTGTTCTACTCCGGATCTAAGCTTGGCTCTTAGATCCCGAGATTCGAGCGGTCGTTTCCTTGGTGAAACGATCCCTCCCGGCTATTATCTCCTTGGTGGGATAATACCCGTTATACCGCGTAGATCTGTTTGGATCGAGATTGCACGGTGGTCCACGGTAATCAACCCCGGCACAGGCAAACAACCCACAAAGCGAGTGACCGCAAAACATGAGCTCGCGATCTGTTCATTAAATAAGGAAAGTTGTAATTTTTCTTTATTTGTTTTGAATTTCATTGTAACCGGCTCTTATAAAAAGACCGGATCTTTGTAAACGCAAAAAGTTGTTAACATTGAGTGCAATGAGTTCGTCAATGAAGAAGAATCAGATTTTTCCCGTGAACAATATTAAACCAACACTGTCTTCAAGTCTAAAAAGAAATTTCATCCCACAAAACCGAAGACATAGTTACATACTAGCTGAAATTTGGAGAACACCCAAGCACCTACTTCATAAATGAGAACACAAAGCCATATATTAATTGTTTAGGTCCGCATGCGAAGACAATAATCTCAATGTAAACAAAAAGTCTAACTAGGAAATCATGCTAGGAATAATTTAACAGTTTAGGGCAAATTCCAAAATCACTAACGCTCTTATTTAACACACATAAATTTGTACTTTTAAATAGTCATGGCCTGGAAATCCAAGATATCAATTACCAACAAAGGAGCAAGTCATTCATATAATTATGAAAATATGAACAATCTCAACAAGAAGTTTAGAAGGATAAATTTCAAAAAAAGGTTTAGAGAAGTATGCTTGCATGAAGGAAAAAAATCCAAATGATAATAATAATAATCAAGGAAAAAGGATGCTTGCATGAAGGTAAAAATTTTAGAAAAGAATTTTAAGGAAAGATATGCTTACCGAAATTTGAGATAAACTCCGAAAGCTACACTGAAGCAAGAAAATTCCTTCTTTTTTTTCCCGCTCAATCT
This sequence comes from Asparagus kiusianus, assembly GCA_022839385.1. Taxonomy (NCBI): domain Eukaryota; kingdom Viridiplantae; phylum Streptophyta; class Magnoliopsida; order Asparagales; family Asparagaceae; genus Asparagus; species Asparagus kiusianus. Next base: position 858,701 of record BQKN01001062.1, read on the forward strand.
TGTTGCAGCCTTCTTTCTCCTTCCTTCCGTTCTTTTTTTTGAAAACTATCGTGAAGTAAATAAGGGTAGAGGGGATGGGTAGAGATTTTTTTAAGATAATGTGGTTAGGTTGTTAAAGATTTTTCTAGGATTTTATTTATCATTATTATTATTATTATTATTTAAGAAACAAAAATCGGTTTTATCCAAATACTGAAAATCAAAATTCTGTTACATGTGGAGTTAGTTTCCAAAACTAACTCCTACGTGCATGCAAACAAATAGGGAAGTGGGGGATGTGCATGCAAACAAAAAGTTTAGCGGGGGAGTTGTATGCTCATGGGCTTAATACTAATGGGCCTTTAAGATATGTGTTTTTTTTTCCAAATTCCAAATCATGTGGGCCTTCTACGTAGGACTTTGCATAAGAAATATTGATTATTACATCTTACCCATCTATGAAAAGAAATTTCGTCCTCAAAATTAAATCGAAATTAAATCCAAACAAACATTGAACTAGAAGTTACTAGTAATAAAGAGATGTGGTATCCAAACCTAGATTGTCGTGATATATATCTCATATCATATAGTATAAGCTTATTGGAATGACTCTCCATAGTATGAATCCCCTGCGAGATCAGTCAAGATGTGATACATGTAAACCAATTCTTTCCCAAGTTTGGTCCTAAGGATCGTCATCCTTAGGACCACCACCAATCACAATCCAGTGGAGGAAGATCACGAGCCCCCTCTCACTATAACATGTATCTCAATATAAATATTACAATGGTGTCTTGAATGATTCGCTTGACATTCAACACTATGGCATCATGAACATGTATAACCTAAGATTATTTGATACTAATATAAAACTGATAGATCCTAGCATGAGACTTTTCATGAATTTTTGTCCTTGTATTTCTTAAACTTATAAACTTGTGGTTGGAATCATGTTCCAGTGGCAATTCTCAAGAATTAATATAGTTTTCTAGATATCAAGCACCATGAAATGTCTCGATCATATATTGGGTACATAGTCATGTCAACCTCATACATCGTGCATAACCGTATTTTATAGTCTAAGGATGCTTCAGGAGCACAAATATCAAGCAAACATGGGTTCATGTCAATCTCACGTGTCAAGCTACACATACTCGTACATGCAATCACTTGGAATTTTTTTTGAAAGATATAAAGTGAAAATAGGAGGATTAAATACAAAGACAAATTGGTCTAGTTCATCTTCCTCATCGTATTTGTAACCTAATAAATAAGGAAATTATATTATGTAGTTACTCATTACTAAACCACTCTAATCTATCAAAGTTCTAAACTAATCTATCTACCACACTAATATATTTATCCCGCTAAACATAATTATAAAGATGTATCCATAATAAATCCTAAAAATTCTCACCTTGTAGATTCCAATCATAATCTCAATTTATTATACTATTGAGCATATTTAAACTTTTGATGACCCCAACCATTATTCGAAAAGCAAAAGGTCACATCCTAGTAACAAATGCAATAGTACTCAAATTCAATATTAGGAAATCCTCATAAAGTTCTCATGGATTTAATCCAATATTGTGTCTGCTAACTACTCATGATCTGATTATGCTGTCATTTTGTGATTTCATCATAAGTCCCCTACAAAAGATCATGAACTAGCTATGAACCACTTCTTACCATAATTTTTTTTTGCTTACAAAATTCATCAATGTTGTACCCGATTCACATTCCAAATTGATTGATAGCCAATGAAGATCCGATTTAACTCCATTTAGAGAGTATAATCATTAAATCCAAGATCATAGTCAACTTACCTATAAAAAAAATCCAATCAATATTCATAAATCTTAGGAAGATGTTTCTAATTTACTCAACATAGCCCAATAATATCCTCAAAGCAAATCCTTAACTTTATATGGTTGCTATCTTACAAAAATCAAGTTTCCAATATATACCCTAAATTTTATACAATATCATCCACACGATTTCTGATTCTTTGATACCATGCATATTAACAAGTAGGAAAGCCACTCTCAGGATTTATAATCCAGACAACCAATTGCACATACATCACCCGACGTATCTACTTTTCATGCATATTTACATCGAGTTAAGCTTAAAAACATTCATCTCATATGATCTGATGGTGCTAAGATACTAGCCTAGCTGGAGGTAATTGAAAAGTTTTCAAGTCTACTAATATCCTGATTGGTTAGCACATAAATAACATCCAAGTTTAGTCGCATGAACTAGTTAGAGCTAAATGGTTTGATTTAGATGATCCAGTTGGCTGAAATAACTTCACCCAAAAACAAGCAGCCATGAACTTGAATTAGTTGCTAAGGTGAGGGCTAGTGGCTGGATAACTTTCCTGGTAGCTTAACTTATGAACCTTGGGACCAGTCTACATATACCTATTTGTGATCATTCAACTAAGTCCGTGTACACTTGGCCTGAGAAGGAAAAAAATTAACTGTTAAGATAGAAATGAATTTGGATGCGGAATCAAAGGAGTAAACACAAAAAGATATTGCAAGGGGGGGACGAACCTAATATTATACATGCTCAGACTCCAATTCCGAATTTAAAAACTCTAATAGTTATGAACATGATGAGATTCCAGTCATCTAACCTGGCTAATATCACATTCTCAACGCCCTATCTCAAATTCTATAGAATCGTTATTCCTTCATTGTCCTAGTACAACCTCTTAGTTGATCCATGCACATCTTAATGCTAAAAAGTCATATTCAAATTCAAGATGCCTCAAATCAATTATATATCACTTATCTTAACTTCGAACATAGTCCAGATATAGTGTATACCTCTCTTAAAAATTTATATCATTCTAGATGTCATCCTTTTGCTGTGCTGCTCTACTAATATAATGTTAAACTCATCTCTAAAGATTTTCTACTAATCATATAAATTTAGATGAAGTTCAAATTTTTATATAAATCCTCCATCGTTGCTCACAAATTCTTAATTGTCGAGATCAGAAATTCACCAAATATCTTCTAAGTTGATCTATATGTATGTCCATGCATATTCAATCATCAAATAAGTCTGATCGAAAATCAAATATCATTATAAAAATCTCATATTATTATAACTCTCTCTTCTTAGCTTTAGTAAATCTTTACTTCATCCCATGTCCTAGCAAACCTCTTTTCAGATCTTTGCATATCTCAATCATTAACAAACTAATATTTTGATATCTCGAATAGTTTTCTTTTTCACCCATCTTGTTTATCACCTTAATCTTGATATAATATGAATATATCTTCTCACCTCATTCAACATCAAATCCAAATTCTATACCATTTTTTTTCACTCTTGATCCTCTAACTTAGTTTTAAATAACATCTTATTCATATTTCCTCAATCCAAAATTATGTCCTCAAAATTAAATTCCAAGCACACGGGGGACAACTGGAGTAGGGGTCGATGCTTTAGGATCATTATGATCACCTAAATGAGATTGGTCAAGATTTAGGACTTTATAATCAGGGTATTGGAAGTGAAAGGATGTGTTTATGGAAAGAAAAGAACTTATTCTATACATGCTCTATAATTGGGCCTAACCTTAGTTTTTTTACTTGCATACAGGATGAGACAATAATTACTAAACCTTGGCTCTGATACCACTAAAAACCTTGTCACGCCCTGGTTCCAAAACGTGACAGTTTGGGACGTGACTCGGCCGGCAATGCAACCATACGGTCATCTTCACGCCTCTAGATCATCCTGTATACAGATATATTATCCCAAAGAGCTACTACATAGAGTACATAACTAAGATAATAAAGAAAATAGATAGATAAAAAAATATCTAACAAAGATAGAATTCTCTTGCATGTCCACAACTATACAAGTAGGGAAGAGGAAAATACATCATAGTTTGGAGAACCATGTGTGATACAAGAAAAGTCTAAATAAACTGAAGCTAAGAGAATGGAAGGACAGAAGGTGATCATTGCCGCTAACTGGATCTGATCCTCAAGGTACGCTCGGTCCTGCTAAAAAAGAACAATTCCCGAGTCTAGGGCATGCAAACCCCAGGGGAGTCAGAAAACTCCTAACAAGCATGTAAAATGAAGAAAATGTGCGCATGTAAGTGTAATGTGGTATGGATAAAGAAAAATAAAAACTCAATTAAAGATGGAAAAAAATGCCAATAATAGATATCAAACAAGGTCAATCATAAGGCACGCAAGCACATTATTATTATTTTAGAAGTTATTTGAATTAGAGAAAAATATTTCATGTATATAAGTCGGTTTCCCGTAAACCGTCCAAGGAACACGGCTTCAAGTCAGGATGGGCCCTTATTTCTTATATATATACCAGGATATCAAGAATGCGCACAAGCCCGCTTATATACATGTTATATTGATGAATAGAATATAAGACCAAATTTCTAAAGACATGATATTGCTAGCTAGAACTATACATACATGCCCAGCGTTGAAAATATTGTTACTGTTTCATACATATGGTACTATTCATAAGTACGGTTACTATTTATACATACTACTCTATTCATAAGTACGTTTACTATTCATATGTACGGAGTACTATTCATAAATATTGTAACTATTCATATGTATGTTACTATTCATGAGTACGTTTACTATTCATATGTACGGGGGTACTATTCATAAATATTGTTACTATTCATACGTATGGTACTGTTCATAAGTACGGTTACTATTCATATGTGCACATACTATTCATATGTATTGTTACTATTCGTACAGATAGGTACTACTCATAAGTACTATTACTATTTATATGGTACTATTCATGAGTACGACACTATTCATACGTACGAAAAATACTATTCAGCGAAGGTGTTAGTATTTACAGACTAGGTCTTGTTTTTCCTCGAACGTTTCATTGTGGACACGATGCACGGACCGCACGTCGATACACGTGCGTATCCATGAGTACGAGTGGGTTCGAGTACACATGTATCCTCGGGAGTAGGTAACCTATGATATTGTTTCTGTACAAACGTGCGCAGAGGTTGGTAAACCTACGTTCTAGTTAACCGTACGAATGTGCGCAGAGGTCGGTGAACCTATGATATTTTTTCCGCACAAAAGTGCGCTGAGGTTGGTAAACCTACATTTTAGTTATCCGTACGAATGTACGCAGAGGTCAATGAACCTATGTTTTTGTTTTCCATATAGTTCGTAAAGGAATCGGTACACTTATCCTGCCGATACACACGGGGATATGATTTGTTGAGAAAAATGATAAATGTTATAAGCTAAGTTTATCTGAATATTTGGCGGATGTCAAAAGTGACCTCGACTCATTGTTGAGATATTTGTCGATTGAGATGCTTTGATACATATCTATTATGGTGTTTTACTTTCCAGTTATTTTTTTTCCTTTCATATAATAGTTTGGTATTAATATTTAGATATCTACAATTTGAGACATGGTATATACATGATGGTTTCCTTGTTTGGATTATTTTGCTTGACGTACTACGTCTCGTGTTGTAGATTCCTAAATATTAATTCCACTTAGACACAGGTTAAACGATCTAGGTAGACTATGCTTATAGGTAGAACCTCCGTCATATGTAGTAGCCCTTTCCCTGGGGGCAGACGGAGATGTTCTTGCTATAGCGCTCTGACGTTCTTGTTGTTATTTTTATTTTATTTTATTTTAACTTTCAGGCAGCTCAGAGCATCAGAGAGTAGCAGAGTGACGAAGTTCTTGCATAGTCGTCGTCGCGTATGCTTATAGGTAGAACCTTCGTCATATGTAGTAGCCCTTCCCCTGGGGGAGGACGGAGATGTTCTTGCTATAGCACTCTGATGTTCTTGTTGTTATTTTTCTTTTATTTTATTTTAACTTTCAGGCAGCTCAGAGCATCGGAGAGTCGCAGGGTGACGAAGTTCTTTCATAGTTGTCATCGCGTATTTTTACTAGTATGGACTCCACAGTAGTCTTATGTTTCCATTCAGTCATTTGAGTTTGTACTCATATTGTTAAGACATGTTGCCTTAGTACGATTTCTAGTTGATCCATGTTGAGACGTGTCATGTTATTTCAGACTCCAGATGTATATCAGTTGTATTTCAGTTTATTATAGTCAAGACATGATATCATTATGAGATATTTCTTTCTACATCATGTCTATTGTATTTTTATTTCCCTTATTTGCCTGTTTTGTACATTCACTTCTACTTGATTCCACTAGAGGATATTACTGTGATTGGTGAAACATGTTGTTGCACAGTGAAGGTGTATGGCAAGTTTGACATCTCTGGGTTCATCTTGGACTGCAACCAAGTGTGAAAACAGGGGCGTCACATACAGAACCATTTGCCTCCAAATTAGAGGGTTTGAGCAAACATAGGAAAGAAATTTCGAGTATACCCTCAAACGATATCCATCAAAGTTATAGTCATCACGACCCCTGACAGCATCATCAGCATCTCGAGCACTTTCGGACTGCACAACCACAAAATGAGTATGTAAAATAGATCAGAATCATTTAGTTTCAAGAAATTATTATGAATTCTTACCTACACAAAACAATAACCAGGGGAGCGAGGTGGATTATTCAGTTCAATGTCCACTATGCGACCATACTGCAAACGAAAAAATTAAGCTTCAAAAGGCTATTATATATCTATATACCCTTTAAAAGAGCGAGTTCCTGAAAAACTTTCCCCTACCCAAATTAACCTTCAACCAATTTAAATATACCCAAGTTATCCCTTATAAACGTTTCACAGATTTCATCATCATCATCATCGAAAATCAGGAGCCCTAAATTTTTTATCGGTTACGCCTTTCTCTCTGCCCCCAGTTCATCTATTATGATTCTCCTCAGCCCATCTCCTTAGTTCATCGGTTACACCGTCCCACGATCTTTAAGTCATGTATTTGCAAAGATGATTATTATTGCCCTAATCATCAACGCCACGCCTCCACCATCATCTCCTCAGTTCTGAGAATTTTCGCATTGGTTAGGATCAGGAAGAAGTTTCATTGAAGAAGGTATTTCTAAAATTTACCTCTGGTTTTTTAATTTAAACTCTAATCGTTAGTTCTAATCAATTCACCCTCCCCCATTTTTGTTGTTCAGTCCTCTCATTTTATTCTAATTTTGCCCTAATTCTTGATTTCCTACAGTTTCAAGAGACGAGAGTTTCAATATTTGAACAGCAGCTGTATCGAGATTAGAAAGTAAGTTGAGTTGAGATGATTTATGGTATTTTACAGGAATTTTAGCTTCTTTCTTACTAATTTACATGATTTAAAAATTTAGGAAAATATTTAGGAGTAGAAGCTCAGTGTTGATTTATAAAAAATTTTATTTTTTGTAATTATTTCAATAATGAGTTACTGGAGATAAAGATGTGATTATGAGCTGAGGATGAGATGTTATTACTATACTAAATTGATGAGTGGAGCTAATGTCATTGAACTAAAATCCATTGATGGGACTGAAAATAGATTTTCCCAGTCGAGAGATTCTTTAAGTTTGAAATTTTAGCTTTTTTTTACTAAAGCATATCATACAGAAGGTAGGGAAGGTGACTCCAAAGATTTAGAAATTAGGAAATGTTTAGGAGTGCAAGGTGAGGTTTAATTTATAATTTTTTGGATTCTTTTTTCCCTTCCTATCTTTTTTCCCCTGTAATGTGGATGATTTCCTAGAGATTTGAAAGTAGTTATCAGTGGATTGTGGCTTAAAGTTGTATTTATTGAATTGCTGAGTGGTGCTATCATTAATGCATTGCTGGACCTAGATATGGAACCTTTCCTCTGGGATTTCCTTAACATTCAAAATTTCTAGCTTTTTACTGTATTTTATGTCATTTCTTAAAGTTTATAAGGATATGGTTACAATCAGGGGTAAGAAAGGATGTTTGTTTTGGATAAATGGCTGATGGCAGTTAATATTATTGAATTTTATTTTTTCTGTAGTTGAGTTTGCCTTGCTTGAGTAATAAATATTTTGGATGTTTTTATAGTTATTTAGCTAATTTGGATTATTTTCAATCGATTTGGATGTAATTTAGAGTTGAAGGATTAGAGTTGTATTTATTTGAATTGATTGTGGAGCTAATGTTGTTAAATTTGGATGCACTGATCAAACTCAAGATGAATTTCCTTTGAGGATTGTCATAGGATTTGTATTTTCTGGTTTTTTATGGTAAGAAATTTTTGTATTCCTCAAACAAACCTTTACAAATGGACCCAGGCTAACCCAGGTTTACAAGAACCACTCACAACCTGATCAAAAATGTGCAAGTAGTTCTTATACATAAACTAATATAAACTCAAATCCTCACAACGAAAAAAAAACACCGAAATTCTCATCTCTACTATCTGGTACTCTATTTACAAAAAAACATAGCACCATATTACTTCACAACTTCCGGTTATGCATAGCTTGTCCATGGCTTCAAACACTTCAACATACATAGGCTACCTTGAACCATGAACCAGATTTACATCAAAACCAACTTAAGAACTAGAAATTCCCCTCTTAACCACACAAGAGAGTACCAAGCAAACAATTCCAGAATTCTATCAAATACTCCCAAATCTTCTTAATCTTCATTACTTGTTTTAATGCACAAATTATGCCGTTCATAAAGTTGTTTTATTTGTGGTTGATTCAACTAATTTCTGCTTCATCGCCAAGTAGCGAAAGGCGGAGAAAGTACGTATCATTAAAGGTAATTTTCACTTTCAGTCCATCTCAGTTCCTCTTCATATTGTGTGTTTGTTCATGCTCTTTTTACATAGTTCAGTTTCATAGAAACTTTCACATAGGCTCATCTTGTATCTATATGGTTGGATATATGCTAGGAAGAATGATACTATGACAGATTAGTTATTCTTAACCTGCTGAATAACTTTAGGTGATGTAAGATGATTGATTCAGTGCAAATTATTGACCAAACCCACATAAAACCTAGCACAATGTAATAAAATATGCCCTGATAAATGAAAAGAAAGAACTTGAGAGGTGAAGTGCATACATTGCTGTATAGAATTGCATTTCACAGTTTTAATAGTATTAGTGGAAAATAATATATAAATTCAATAGGATCTAATCTTTTCCCTAAGACTCGGGTAATATATATTTTAATGAATTAGAATTCAAAATGTTCATTATTGAAACAAGAAACAAAGAAAAAATGAAATGTGAGAAAATGTCATATAATGGGAGTGGTACCATCATTTTTTCCACGGTTTGTCCAGTCTTAGGATCCAAATCAGACAATTTGCTAGACTCGGGTTAAACTTTCTGAGTATCAATTTCAAGGTCACCTTTCACCAAACACTTCCACTACTCCATTTGATTTTGCTTGGTCAACAGTACAGAAATGGACTTCCCATCCTCTGTAAAGTTCAATATATTCAAAACATTTCAGTGAGAATAATGCAACATCATAGGAAATCCAACAGTCTTAGTAGTTTGTACACAAACCTATGTTCTAGAAGCAATCATCAACTCTGACAGATTGATATAGTTCCCCTGTAAACATGATCATATGGATTAAATGAAGGTGTAAATTAAAAGGTACTATTTTAAAACTCTTAAATAATACTCCAGGATGCATTAATTTTTTAGAGAACAATTGCAGCTCACATCAACTACAGGATGATGTCCTTTTATGCCAACTTTCAGATGATTTTTCTACAACTCATATGCTACCAACCTTGATTTGGTTTCAGGAGGGACTGGAATATTAATAGTAACCTCTTGAAGTGTTTGAGTCCCAAGAGTATTTCTCTAGATCCAAACCATTTCCAGCATTAGGCACTACATGAAAAGAAAATGATATATTATAATTATGTCAACTTATCAGCAAAATGTGCACAAGGTTGCTGATAGCGGATCACGGTGCGTCGTGGCGAGGTACCGCTAAGGCTATTGCGCGCTATTGTGGCGAAATAGCGGCAAATAGCGCACGGTCAAATAGCGGTCAAATATAAATATATTTAAATATTCTAAATAATAAATATGCTATATTTCTTCATTCATACAATAACTCAATAAGTTATAATGATTTCATATGTTGATTAGACAGGTTTTCTGGAAGTTGGACCTAATGGAGTGACACTGTGACAGGAGTGTTCCACTAGAATGAGGAGAATTTTGATTTGAAATCTCAAGGGCGCTGATCATTTCGGGTGCAGCTGCTGATTATGAAGATCAAACCATTTATCACATACATAATTAGTTGTAAATTTATTGTATTATCAGTAAATAACAATTGATAAGCTTGTTGTATGAATGAACTATGAAGAAATTCAAGAAATATAGCATTAGAAATCATCACTTTGCAGTATCAAATATGACATGAATCTCGAATGCCTCTACTTACAGGTTAATCCAACTGAAATAGGTAGATTCCAAATAAAACAATATATTCATTCACTTTGCAGTATCAAATATTCATTCATGCAACGTGGAAACAAAATCTCAGAAGGCGCCGAGGAACTCTTCAATTTCACGAAGTAAAATGATCTTTAAATTTATGAAAGAAAGATTAACTAAGTGAAATTTTATTGATGAAAACCAATACTTTTAGGCTTGCACCGTTCTTCTTAAATAGAAAACATAACCGACTCATAAAAGGATAGAATTTACTCAAAATAGAAAATCCCCATGACTACATAAAACGACTAACTAAAATTGACGAAACAAATCGGCGAAGTTTGAACAAAAAAGAACAAAAAATCAAGAAGTAGCAGAAAAATAGAACGACGACTACCTGAGCTGGCTTAGGGCCATACTTGAGAAGAAATCCACGAAGCTCACCGGTGATGAGGTTCGCCTGTGCGTTTCTGAGGGAAGAGGCAAAGGCGTTGAGCTTGCCGGAGCGGCCGCAGACGAAGCCGAAGAACCAAGAGCTGGAGGTAGTCGACGAGTCGTCGCTGCTGCTGGTGAACAGAGAGGCGAGGGGCGAGAGGTAAGAGGTGGGAGGCGGGAGGGAGGCGGCTAGGGCTAGGGCACAGTTGAGTTTTGGGTTCGGGTATCACAGGCGAGAGGGTATAAATGAAATAGGTATGGGCGGGTTCGGGTCGGGCTGGGGAGATTTTCGTTTGGATCTGTAGCGGAGTTTACCGCTTTTTAACGCTAAAAAGCGCTATTACGCGCTATTCGGGCTGATAGCGGTTTTTTCTGCTTAACACCACCGCTAACCCCCAAAGCATGGCAGAGAAGTCTGGCGACCGTGAATAGCGGCGCTATAGTGCTACTATTCGCCACTATTTACAACCTTGGATGTGTGCCTAAATGCAAAAAACAACAAACATGTTCAACATTTTGTAGAACATCGCGAAAATAAAACCTTTTCACTTGCCAATAACTATAATCCAAGCCTGCACGAAACCTCTATAATACCCCCTCATCCTCCAACATATATAAAGACAATGAGACTAAATACAGCACATAAAAGAAAACAACAAATTAACCCAATATGAACATTGTAAGCATTACATAACAAGATGACATGTTATTAAGACAGAGCTCATTGCTTTTGTGGTGGATTAAAGGTTGTTTCTATTCCCCCAACAACATAGTATAAAGTCTATCACAAAACAATCTTAACAATGTGATGCAGTTTAATCAATTCAACATTCTACTAGATGTAAATATATACCAGTTATAAGCTACTCACTTTAAAAAATATTGTGCACATTTATAGTTTATCATTCCACTTAACACCCTTTACTACTTGCAATTGATGCTGGCATTGAATGAAATGCATCAAAAATAACCAACCATGACCTAGAATTTCTTTCGTTTGAATTGTTAGCTGCAAGTGATCACACATAACCGAAATGATATCAATAGCTCGATGCATCTTTCAACAAAACCACTTTTAGCTAAAAAATACCGTATTGTTAATTACATGCTTACAATTGAGAAAACACAAGAAATGTACATTTGGATGAATTACCATGTGATTCAACAAATAATATCAATGGAAATCATCAAAACAGCCTATCATTAACCACTTCATAGTTAACAAAAATTACATGCTTACAATTTCATCTAATTATATTTCAGCTCTTTCTGTCCTCTTGAGAAAAATTATGTTTTGAACATGAGAACTCCAAACATTGAGATTTTAGGCATTGATCTTCTTGAAATTATGCATTTTTAACATGGGAATTAAGAGTTAAACAAGAAAACATTATAAAAATAGGAATTACATTAGACCAAAATTGGATAATTAAACATTATAAAAATAGGCATCACAACCAAATACGTTGCACTTGTATTTATCTCAAATTCAAAACATACATCTTGTTGATCTGAAAATTCCCCTATTTATACTGGAATAAATAAGCCTCTGCCATTAATACTATCTCAAATTTTGTTTAACCCCAATTATCGTGGATTGGAACATACAAGTTTATTAAAAGGCTTAAAACGAGGCCTGGGTTTGATCAAATTCTGGTCCTTCCCGATTATAATCTGATTTGAACAAACATAATTCTTGATTAAGCATTTCTAAATCACGTAAACAATTTATAGATTTTACTCACCTGTTTCAGGATGAAGTTTCTGAAATTTTCTGTATCTCTCTAACTTTTTATCATTTTTAACCTCAAGAATGAATTATGTACATGCACACATAGCGTGCACAAGAAATATATTCCTTATTAATGGTATTTTGGTGCATATCTAATAAGCCTAGCCTCCTATGTTTAGTAACATCTTTTTAAAACAATGTATGAAATAATGTACACTTTTGTAATACATTTTTACGTCTAGATTAAATAATTTAACATTTTTTCATATAAATGCAGATATTCTGGTTGGATTTGCCTTGTTTTTCTTGAAAACATTTCTAAAGTTGTTGGTGATTCAGGTGAGTGAAGCAACTTTCTTCTCTTTTCTCTTTATTTGTGTTCATAGTGATGGTAACTCTATTTCCTCGTATTTATCTTCTTCCTCACTTAAATTATTATTATTATTATTATTATTATATAACTTCAAAAAAAATAACCTTAGCATATGAGATATTTGTGATTATTGATGCATGTACAGTGTACCAAATTTCTCAAGAAAAAAACCTCAAGTACTATTGAACATCAATTAAAATATACTTATTCTCGCAAATTATAGTCACTACTATGCTTATGTTAAATAAAATCAATAATCTAACGCATTAAATTTACTTTTCCTTGTAGAAATTTACATTCTACTTCTTAGATTGCATAATCACTATACATTTGCGTAAGAGTACCTTCTTCAAATGACTTCAAACCAAGGTTTGAATTCAACATAATATATATTATTATTGCTTTCTGTATTTGTGTTTATTAATAGCATATTTCATTTTTTTTAAACAGAAGAACACATTCTAATCCATAGGAGTAGAAACACCAAATATAATCAGTTGAATATTGATCAAAAGAGAACTTACATTCAGAAAGTCATTGATAATAATAGAAAGAGGAAAAAGAATGATTTTGCTCGCAGTAGTACCAATAGCAAGCAAAAACGTAAGATTGATTTGTTCTGTGGAGCACAACAGTGGGAATATGAGCATAGAGGTTTGCATAAATTAATTTTATAATTTATTAAAATAATTACATGATTATATATATAAATTTATTTAATACTAAAAAATAATATTTTCTTTCTTGGTCAAATTAATCATGAACAATATGTTCTTTGTTACATAAACTACGCACTCAAAAGTCTTGTTCATTTTGTGGGGCAAAAAAGTTTGAACACGAGCCACCAACATCCTATTTCCACAACGGTGAAATCTACCTAGCAGATGTGAATGTTAATGACCAGTTATATGCCCTTTATACAGTACAAACCCAAGAGGCAATTGAGTTTCGAAGACAAACAAGAAAGTATGATAGCATTTTCTCATTCACATCATTAGGGGCAAGGTTTGATAGAGAGCTTGCATTAAACAAAAAGGGTATTTCACATTTAGAGCTCAAGGACAAATATACCATAATCTCCCCTCTCTAATTCCAGAAGAAAATAAGCCTTCCTACTTTCAACTTTACTTCTATGATACGGAGAATGAGTTGCAAAATCGAATGAGAATATTAGATAATGCAAACATGAGTACGACTACAACTAAAAGATGGATGGATATATTAGAAGGAAAGCCATATGCAAAATTCCTGCAGAAATTGAATGATCATCCATCTCTTGAAGACTGCAAGATCATAATAAATAGAAATGCTACAGTAGATCAACGTGTTTACAACTCGCCAACAGTGGATCAGGTTGCAGCTGTCTGGGTAGAGGGAAATAATAAAAATATTTTGTATGAGAGAGAAATAGTTGTCCATTCACATTCCGGAAAGAATCATCAAGTTAAGCACTATTTTGCTTGTTATGATCCTTTACAGTATCCTTTACTCTTTCCAGGTGGAGATGTTGGATGGCACCAAAATATTAAAAGAAGAGAGAAAAATGATATTCGCCATTCAAAACAACTAACTACAACATCTCAAGTGACTCTGCAAACTTTTACATCTGCAGAAGACATATTTAAACAAAAAAGGGAAGGCAAATCATAATTAAAATTGTTTAATAATATTAAAACATTAAAAATTAATTTATCCTGCAAACTTGTAGGTGTTAAAGCACTAAAGGCGGGAAGCGTCTCATGTCGAGAATATTATTGTTACAAGTTCCAGATAAGAAACACTCGACAATCTACTGTATTAACATCAGCAGGTCGGTTGTTCCATCAATATGCTGTTGATATGTAATAAAGCTTGAAACAACAAGACATGATTATTTTAGAAAGAAGCAATCAGAAATTAGAGCAGAGTTATTCTAAGGCATAGTCGATAGTGTAGCTGTCGGGGAAGCAAAAGCATGACAAGTCGGAAAAAGAATAGTGTTGCCATCATCATTTATTAGAGGTCCTAGAGATGTGCGTCATAGATATCTTGATGCAATGACATTAGTACAATGATTTGGAAAACCAGATATTTTCATCACAATGACATGCAATCCTGAATGGGAAGAAATCACAGAAGAACTACATCTAAGCCAAACACATAATGATAGACCGGATCTAACCTCAAGGATATTTCGAGCAAAATTGCAAGACCTGAAAGATCAGCTATTTAAAAAGGAAATCTTTGGAAAAGTTGTTGCCCATGTTCATGTCATCGGGTTTTAAAAAAGAGGGTTGCCTCATGCACACATGTTACTTATTCTAATGGGAGAGCACAAAATCTTATCATCAGATCATTACGATAAGTACATATCAGTAGAAACTCCTGACCAGCATGAAAATCCAATCCTATGTGAACTAGTAAAACAACATATGATGCATGGCCCTTGTGGAGAGTTAAATATGAAGAATGTTTGCATGCAAAATGGCGAGTGCAAGTATCGCTACCCTAGAGAGTTTAGTCCAAGATCAGTACAAGCGAAAGATGCTTACCCAATTTATAAAAGGAGCAAAAATAATAGAACAATGTTGGTTCGAAACAAAATCCTTAATAATCAATGGGTGGTACCTTACAATCTATATTTGTTGACACGTTATAACTATCACATCAATGTTGAAATATGCTCAGGCATAAAAGCAGTGTAATACCTTTATGAGTATATATATAAAGGCCATGATAGAGTGGCAATAAACATTCAGTATAATGAAGGAGAAAAAGTTGTGAATGAAATCAAAAAATTTCAAGATGCAAGATGGGTATTAGCTCAAGAAGCTTTCTAGAGAAGATATGAATTCCATCTTAATGAGATATTCCTGGCAGTCATTAACTTACAGCTTCACATGCCAAATCAACAATATGATTCTTATTGGAAACATCAAGATCTATCGAAATTGATTCACTTGGAACATGTCTCCAAGACGATGTTTATAGAATTTTTTTACTGTGTAAAAATTTAAAGAATGTAACAAGAAGAAACATGAAAAGGACCATAAAAAGAAGTTATTATATGTAGAATTTCCTGAATATTATGTTTGGGATTCAACATCAAAATATTGGAGACCAAGAAAACGGAGACAGGTGATAGGTCGTATAAACGGTGCTAACCCAATTGAAGGAGAGAAATATTACTTGCAACTATTACTTACTCACATTAGGTGTCCAACATCATTTGAAGATCTACTGACGGTAAATGGTATTTATTGTAAGTCTTTCAAGCAATCATCCCAGAAATTAGGTCTTTTAGAATCTGATGATAGCATAAAAGAGTGCTTAGATGAAGTCATCGTCTTCTAAATGCCAGCAACACTTCGACGTTTGTTTGCAACTATATTGGTTCATTGTGAGCCTACAGATATTAATCATTTGTGGGATGAATATCTTGAATCATTATCTGAAGACTTCTCAAGGAGACCACAAGCTACTAGAGCTTCGGTAATAAATGATACTCTTCTCAATATTAACTTCTACTTAGAAAGCATAGGAAAGGATATTCAAAATTTTGATTTGCCACCTTTACAAACAAAAAACATTACAGAGGAAAGTTCATACCCAAGAGAAATAAAGGAAGAGCTAGATGTACAAATCCTAACTGGTGATCTAAATGCTGCAACAAAATTCAACTCTGAACAACATACTGCGTACACTATAATATTAACACGAGTTGAAGAAAATAAAAGTGGAGCTTTTTTATTGACGGTCCTGAAGAAACTGGGAAGATGTATTTATATCGTTCTCTACTTGCCACTGTAAGATCACAATATATGACAGCTCTTGGTAGAGCGACATCAGGCGTCGCAGCTAATAATGCCTGGTGGAAGAACACACTCCAGAATTAAAATCAAAATCCCAACAACAGATTCATCTATGTGTGGCATATCAAAGCAAGATGGGATATCAAAACTCATTCGAATAGCTCGGCTAATAATTTAGGACGAGGCTCCTATGGCTAAATGCGTTTGCAATTGAAACGTTGGATAGAACACTAAGAGATTTAATGGATCAAGATGAACCATTTGGCGAAAAAGTAATTGTATTTGGTGGCGATTTTAGACAAGTTTTACATGTGGTGCCCTGCTCAACAATATCACAAACTATCAGAGAAAGTTTAGTAAGCTCACATTTATGGAGCAAAATGACCAAACTACAACTTTCAAAAAATATGAGCACGAAATCAGACACAGTATTCAGTGAATTTCTCTTAGGATTGGGAACGGAGATGAACCAACATTGAACTAGGATCTAATAAAATTGCCTAATGCAATGTTGATCCATAATCACAGTGATGACCTACCAGAAGATTCTCTAATAAATTCAATTTTCCCATATTTAGATAATAATTTCAAGTCCATTGACTATATGAAAGATAGAGCTATCCTTGCAACAAAAAATGAATATGTTGACATGTTAAATGATAGACTAATAAAAAGTTTCCAGGAGAAGGAAAAGAATTATATAGCTTTGATGAAGCAGTTGATGATAGTAATCATCATTACCAAGAAGAATTTTTGAATACTCTGCTCCCTAATGGACTACCGCTACACAAGCTCATGTTGAAAAAATATTGTCCAATTATTTTACTGAGGAACTTGGATCCAACTAATGGACTGTGCAACAGTCTAAGAATGGTATGTTAAGATTTTAACTACAATGTAATTCAAGCCAAAATCACAATGGGCCAGCATGCTGGGAAAGAAGTTTTATTGCCAAGAATATCATTGTCACCAGCAGAAGATGAAGGATTACCATCCAAGTTCAAACACAAACAATTTCCCATAAGATTATGTTTTGCAATGACAATTAATAAATCCCAAGGGCAAACAATACCTAACGTAGGTATATCTACCTCAACCAGTTTTTTCTCATGGGCAATTATATGTTACTTTGTCACGGGTACTTCTATGATGATGACCAAAGTCTTAATAACATCAGATGGAAATTTTGAAGAAGAGGAAAAATACACAAAGAATGTTGTGTAAAAGAAAGTTCTCTAGCCAAAGGACCATGAGGAATGTTGTGTACAAGGAAGTTCTCTAGCCAAAGGACCATGAGGAGTAATCCAAATAGCAAATAACATTTTTTAAGGTTAGGAATTTATAATAATAAGTAGCTGCATTTTTATTAAAGTTTTTTTT
>BQKN01001062.1:876874-894486 GCA_022839385.1 Asparagus kiusianus
ATATATATATATATATATATTAAAATTTCATAACTTTTAATTTGTATAGTGTTATACCTTTGATATAGAAATAGTCTCATTTTATTTTCTTTTGAGTTTATTTAGTACTTTAGATGCATTGTTATTTATATATAACAAACTATTCTAAATCTTGCAGGCACAATGTCATCCGCCAATGAAGCTCTAATTCAACACATCCAAATACGCCAACTAAAGAAGTTTCAAAAGGATTGGACCATTCATGTTGTGATCCTAAGAACTATTGAGTCCTCTTATGAGAACAATAAAGGATCAGGAAAACTGCTAAAAATAATTTTCGTCGACTCAGAGGTGATGTAGCAATATTCTACATGATATAATTCTATTGATAATTGTTGATGCTTATTCTTAAATAGAGTAATACAACCAATGTTTAAGTATAATATGCATCACTTTTATCATGCCATAGAAATCATAATTTAAAATCATTGCAGAG
Organism: Asparagus kiusianus; assembly: GCA_022839385.1. NCBI lineage: Eukaryota > Viridiplantae > Streptophyta > Magnoliopsida > Asparagales > Asparagaceae > Asparagus > Asparagus kiusianus. The sequence continues at coordinate 877,350 of BQKN01001062.1, forward strand.
CCTTCTCCTTTTAACTTAATAAATTATAAATATAAATTAAATCATATTTGTTGATGCTTATTCTTATATTAATTATTATCACCTTACTGTGTATAAGATCGTATAAAAAAATTACTGCATTTATTAAAGAGGTCAGCAACATGTGATTCATATTCTCAAATTTTCAACAACAAATATCATGCTTTCTTCCTAATTCTATGTAACTGCATTGTATACATAGTCTAACAATATAAGCAAGAAAATAATGTGCATATGACATCAACATAGCATTTTTAATGAGCATATTGCTCATAAATTTAATATTTAGTTGCATGATCAAGCTAAATTAAAAAAATATAACTTATAAAGATTTGTAAAATGTAATACAATAGCATTAATTAATACATTTATACATAACTTATGTCATCTATCATTTATCTTATTTATCTTACTTTACAATGTAATTACGATGCTACTTTATTAAAATATTGTAGAGTTTGGAAATATATAAATCCCTACTATCTTTTAATTATAGGCTTAAATGAATGTTAATGTATTAGTTATTTGTGAGATAATATTAGTAATATTTGCAGGGAAAAAATACAAGGTATTATGTTTGGAGAAACTATTGAAATGTATAAGTATATTCTTCAGAAGAATCATGTTGTTTACATCTCAAATGGATGGTGGAACTCCAAAAAATGTAATGTGGTTCGCTACACCCTCCTCGAGTGTTGCTAGTCTCTGTTTCTGCAAACGGTGCCATAAAGTCGATCAAATACTGTGGAGCCTACTGCGGCTCGGACTCTGCTTGCCCAGCTCTCCGAGTATGAGTTTTATCTCGACTGCATCCTCGTTCCAATATTTATAATATCAAGAGGAGAGCTTATGATCACAGTAAGTAAGATCGCAAACAAATATACATATATATAACGTATCACAATACGTATTCATAACATATAGTATTCACGCAAATACTTCAAATCAACATAAAATAATTGCCATAAATTTTTTTTTGAAATTTTGAGATATACGCACATATCGTCCTCACTCATTCTAGGAATTCCTAACGGACTCTATACGTGAATCCTAGGAAACTCTATCCTAGCTCCACAATTTGACACATGAATGATCCTAAGGATGCTGGAACTAGAGCTCTGATACCAACTGTGACGTCCCAGGGTTCACACAAGGCTGCAGTCCCAGGTGAAACCCGGATTGTCAAACCTACCAAGAACCAACCATCATGCTATGACAAGTTTCACCATCACAATCACTATATCTCTAGTGGAAATAATAAATAAGTGAAGGTACAGACAGGTAAAAATAGAAATAGGACAACACTGGATATACACAGAAGAAGCATAAGAAAAATCAATAATGAGCCCAACTGGAATAAAATAGACATATCTCTGAGTCTGAACTGAATCTCAAATACAATGAGTCACATAAACAAAGTCTCACAATAACTCTCAACTCTATGAAACAAAATACCAATCTAGATTCTGAGATTTATCAACAACATATGGAGTTCTGCAATAACTACAAAATATGATAAGTAACTAAATGGACAACTAAGAAGTCCCATCAATCTGCGACTCTCCGTACGCCAGACTCGCTGCCTGAAAGGGGGGAAAATAACGAGCGTCTAAGCGCTAGCGAGATCATCACTACCTCTCCCCAGGAGAAGGGGTAGGAGTATATAAGAAAATAGAGTCAGTACATACATATATCAAATCATTCATATAACTCTCTATGAATGAATAACAAATAATCAATGATAAATACTTCAATCTCTAACATAAAGAATAATCATCTCATCTCGAACTACGTCCGAATGACCTGCTCTATAATAAGAGGATATTAACAATTGCTAAAATAAATATATCTGCCGTTCATAACGGGTGCATCAAAATCTCAAAGGAAATACCCTATTCGCGGGAAATTTATCATAGAAGTAAAGCCTACAACTGATCAAATATTCATGTATGCATCATCTTATACTATAGCGATACTTTTGTAATGTTCGTTACTCAATCGCTCTGCGGCAATAGGGTTATTATTTTCCTATTCCGGATACATATAATAATGATACTGTTGTAATACTATTACTCAATCGTTCTGCGGCAATAGGTTTTATCTCCCTATCCCGGATACATATAATAACGATACTGTTGTAATACTATTACTCAATCATTCTGCGACAATAGGTTTTATCTCCCTATCCCGGATACATATAATAACGATACTGTTGTAATACTATTACTCAATCGTTCTGCGACAATAGGTTTTATCTCCCTATCCCGGATACATATAATAACGATACTATTGTAATACTATTACTCAATCGTTCTGCAGCAATAGGTTTTATCTCCCTATCCCGGATACATATAATAACGATACTCTTTCATATGTGTTCATCAGCTCAACATGCGATAAAAAGTATGCTAACACAACATAATCTAAGTGTACGTGCACAAATCTCGGTGTGCGTGTCCATATCTGGTGTTCATCATCATCCCAGATGTTAAACAACTCTTAAACATTGTATATAACAGTACAAGATCGAGAAACTCTCTCAAAAATAACAAACAAGAGTGAAACTCAAAAAACCTTTACGTAATATATCAATTTATTTCAAATCAGCACATCTGCAGTTTTCTGCAGAACATATCATTAGTAAATTGAGAATATCTTTCTCTGGACAAACTCTTTTTAAGAATAGTTTTTCGTTTTGGAAACTAGACTCACATAGCTATCATTTGACACTGATTTGGCTTAGTTTGGAGTTCATATGATATTTCTAATTTCCAGTCAAACATTTTATTTGTGCAGCAGATTTTCTGCAGAACCTATCATCAGTAAATTGAGCATATCTTTCTCTAGGAAAACTATCTTTAGGTATGGTTTTCTGTTTTGAAAACTAGATTCACATATATTTTAATTGGAATTAGTTTGGTTCAATTTGGATTTCATTTGTTATTTCAAATTTCTAGTTCAATAGTATATATGTGCAGCAGATTTTCAGCAGAACATAACAAGCATGATTATTTGCACAAGAAATCATATGTAAACCTTCAATCATGCACGAAACTTTAAAACGAATAATAAGACATCTAAATTCAGATAAACAATATTTTAAATTATTCTTAGATCTTAAAACACTTCTGTAAATGCATGCTTAATCTCTTTAACATGAAAAGACCTAGTCTTTATACATATATACAAAAGATCTAATTTTTATACACAAATTAATTGATTAGGCTCCATAAAACTCATTAAAAACTCTTTAAAAAATATTTTAAAAACTAGGAGGGGGATTAATAGAGATGATACTCACCTGGGGTTGTAGAAAAACTTGTTAGAAGCAACGTCAAAGGAGATCTCCACTCCAAAAGCCAAAAATCAATAAAAACCCAACTTGAAAGCCTCCGATCTTCTCCAAGAATTCAAAATAGGGTTTATAGGGGTTTGGTGGCTGTTAGGGTTCTTAGATATGATAAAAAAAGAATTTTCGTGAAAAATACAGGTATTTATAGAGGCAAACCCGAAACAAACCTGTTAGACCCGAACCAGGAAACCTAATCTGACTAGGAAAATACCCCTTCGTTATTTTAGCTATAACTTTCTCATCCGACCTCAGAATGAGGTGATCTAATACTTGTTGGAAAGCTGTTGAAGAGACCTACAACTTTGGTCTTTTACACATTTCCAAATTCTAACTGAATCGGTGTTAAATATATAAAAACTCATAACTGGTCATTATTCCCAGATTTTCACTCTTGGCCTTTGTGCATGTTTTGTGCATTTGCACTCATATTTTTACAAATATACATTGAATTAATCTCAAATCAATTCTTATCATATCCAAATATAAAAATATATTATTTTTCACCATATAACATATTTATCATTATTTATCATAAAATATTCAAATTTACGGGGTTTTACATGGGCATTTCACACTCTGGCCATAACACTCGATTTCTTGGGTTCTCAAACACAGATAATTACATTCATATGACATATATATGTGTATATATATGATTATTCATCACAAGGGAATTATTTATTATTAATAATTCACATATATTTACTGTAGAAATTTTCGGGGTTTTACATTCTTCCCCCCTTAAAAGAATTTCGTCCTCGAAATTCAAAAATCATGCGAACTTGAAATATGAACTCTTAGATAACCTTATAGAGATATTTATACTTAACGATCTAAAATAATAATATTCTCGCTCAAATCCTAACCTAGTGGAACTAGTACATCGGGCGAAAAATCCAAACAAGGAACCCCCCATACATATACCATGTGTTCCAAAAGATTAAAAATTAAACGAAGGTATTTTCATTATAGCGTTAAATGCAAACATAACTGGTATCATAACCAAAGATATGCGCATAATTTAAGATATGTAATCATAATGAGAATTTATTTACCTGCTCAACTAAGTGTGGGTAGTCACGACGCATGTCCTCTTCGTGCTCCCAAGAAATCTCCTCAATGCCTCCTCGGTTCCACTGAACTTTCACCAAGGGAATTACCTTGTTTCTAAGCCTCTTGTCCTCTCTGGCAAGAATATGAACCGGAATCTCAATAGTAGTCAGATCCTCCTGAAGCTTAACCTCTGGTGTATCCAATACTCGCTGCTGCTCCTCATCATGCAAGTGTTTCTTGAGCATAGAAATATGAAATATATTGTGTATACTAGACATCGATGCTGGAAGATCTAGTCTGTATGACACAGCTCCAATGCGCTCTAGAATCTGAAAAGGCCCAATATATCTCGGTGCAAGCTTCCCTCGCCTCCCGAATCACTGTACGCCTTTCATAGGCGATATCTTAAGCATAACCAAATCTCCAATCTGAAACTCTAGGGGTCTCCGCCTCTTATCTGCATAGCTCTTCTGCCGACTCTGAGCGGCTAAAATCCGCTCTGATCAAGGCTACCTTCTCAGTAGTCTGCCTCACTAGCTCTGGCCCCAGCATCAAGCTGTCCTCCGGCTCGGCCTAACATATCGGTGATCTACAAGGTCTCCCATACAACGCTTCACACGGGGCCATACCGATCATCGCTTGATAACTATTGTTATAAGAGAACTCTACCAGTGGAATATGATCCTCCCAACTACCTCGAAAGTCATTAACACATGCCCGCAACATGTCCCCCAACACCTGATTCACCCTCTCCGTCTGGCCATCCGTCTGGGGGTGAAATACACTGCTATAGGACAGCGTGCTGCCAAATGAGTCCTGAAAACTCCTCCAAAAATGAGAAGTGAAAACCGATCCTCGATCCGACACGATCGTGTCCGGTACTCCGTAAAGTCGAACTATCTCCCGAATGAAGATCCTCGCATAAGTCTCAGCTGTATAAGTGGTCCTCACTGGAATAAAATGTGCTGACTTTGTCAATCGATCCACTACCACCCAAACTGAATCATTCCCCTTCTTCGACTTCGGCAACTCCATAATAAAATCCATAGAAATGTCTGCCCACTTCCACTCTGGAATGGGTAAAGGCTGAAGTGTCCCTGCCGGTCTCTGATGCTCTGCCTTCACCTGCTGACAGGTAAAACATCTAGCCACATAGTCTGCAATCTCTCTCCGCATACTACTCCACCAGAAATGCATTTTCAGGTCCTTGTACATCTTGGTAGTCCCGGGATGTACTGTGTACCGAGTACGATGCGCCTCATCAAATAACTCTCTCTTCAGGTCTGCACTGGCTGGCATAACCAATCTACCCTTCATCCGTAATCCTCCATCTGCTCCAATGGTCCAGTCCGCCTTAGATTCTTTGGAAATCTCCCCCTTGCGGGTTTGAATCCAAGAGTCTTCCAACTGTGCTCTGACAACCCTGTCACCCCAAGATGGCTGCACCGACATAGCTCCCAAGAATGCACTGGTTCCTCCAATCTCGGGTCTAAAATCAAACTGGCTAAGAGTGATAAGATCTCTGTGCAACGAACACCTCAAAGCCGCAACCCGATGTCGACGCTTCCTACTCAAAGCATCTGCTATGACGTTTGCCTTCCCTGGATGATACTGAATCGTGAACTCGTAGTCCTTGATAAACTCAATCCACCTCCTCTACCGCTGATTGAGTTCCTTCTGAGAAAAGAGGTACTTTAGACTCTGATGGTCTGTGAATAGCTCAAACTGCACTCCATACAAGTAGTGCCTCCATGACTTCAGTGCAAACACCACTGCTGCTAACTCCAAGTCATGAGTGGGGTAGTTCTGCTCATGCACGCTCAACTGCCGTGAGATATAGGCTACTACCCTCTGAGTCTGCATCAATACTCCTCCTAAGCCTACCAACGATGCATCTGTATACACAATGAATGTCCTGTCGCTGCTCGGAATAGTCAGAACTGGCGCTGTAGTCAACTTAGCCTTCAAAATATCAAAGGCCTTCTAGCACTCCACGTTCCATATGAACTGCACACCCTTCTTCGTAAGGTGTGTAATCAGCGTCGCAATCTTCGAGAAGCCCTGAATGAACTTCCTGTAATATCCAGCTAAACCCAAAAAGCTGCGAATCTCTGACACCGTCTTCGGTGGCTCCAAATCAAGAACTGTCGTGACCTTAGCCGGATCCGCCGCTATACCCTCCCGACTGATAACATGGCTAAGAAATCTGACTTCTAAAAGCCAAAACACACACTTGCTGAACTTGGCATACAACTGGTGCTCCTGAAGGGTCCTCAATGCTATCCGTAGATGCTCCTCGTGCTCTGCCTCTGATCTCGAGTAAATGAGAATATCGTCGATGAAAACGATCACAAACTGATCTAAGAAGGGACGAAAAACCCGGTTCATCAAATCCATGAATACCACGGGTGCATTAGTTAACCCAAATGGCATGACCAAGAACTCGAAGGATCCATATCGAGTAAGAAAGGCGGTCTTGGGAACATCCATCTTCCGAACCCGCAACTGATGATAGCCAGAACGAAGATCAATCTTCGAGAAATACTGCGCTCCCTGCAACTGGTCAAACAAGTCATCAATCCTAGGTAGTGGGTACCTATTCCGGATAGTGACCTTGTTCAACTCTCTATAATCTATGCATAATCTCATACTATCATCCTTCTTCTTCACAAAGAGGACCGATACGCCCCACGGAGAATAACTCTTACAAATAAAACCCTAAGCTAACAACTTGTCCAACTGGGTCTGAAGCTCCCTCATCTCTGCTGGTGTCATACGATAGGGTGCGCGGGATATCGGGGCTATGCCCAGCTACAACTCAATACACCACTCGACCTCTCACACAGGAGGTAACCCGGGTATATCCTGAAAGACATCCTGATACTCTGAGACAACTCTAGTCTCCAATGAATCAATACTCAGATCCCGTCGCATCACCTCATCGATGTACGTCAGAAATGACCTCGCAAAACGGTTGCGCTGGGAGGTTGCTATATTCATCTCGGACCCATCGGACGCTCGCAAATTTGACCGTCTTCACAAAGCAGTCAATACTAATATGGTAGGTAGATAGCCAATCCGTACCAAGAAGGATGTCGAAGTTTGACATCAACGACACAATCAACTCGATGACTAACTCAAACTCATCTAGTTTGATGACACATCTCCTACAGATGGAAGGGACACTCCCTCTAGAGGAGTAGAGACTGACAACGGAATATCTAAGGAATGTGCTACAAGATGAAACCTATCAATGAAGGTATGAAAGATAAGAGATAAGCAATTTCCTAACTCAAACTAGATCCGAGCTGAAAAGGAAATCATGAAGAAAGCTCCGCTCGTACCCTGATCACGTGGTACTACTGAATAGACTCTGCTGGATAATGCAAATATGGCCTGCTGACCCCTAAATCCTCAGATTAACAAGTAGTGCCTCTATCTTCCCACTGCTGGCCGAAATTACGACTCTGAGACTGACAACCGAGACTTATATCATGATGACTTCCTGCTGGTGTGTTGCGACAAGTCCTTTGCTCTCTGTTCAATCTTGTTATAATTGTAACATGTACCCCGAACTCTGCGCTTCTTCAGCGCTCTCGAATCATATCGTGCTCCTTTCTTATGTTGTCCTTGTTACTGGGGTAAATCATTCTCCCGCTGCTAGGTTTCTCTAGAGTTTCACAATAGTTCTCTTGCTATTGTCATTTACTATTCTAGTTCTGATTTCTTCCTTCACTATGAGTATATTTCCCTGCTTCACTTAGACTAACTCTAACAGCTTGTTGAAGTAGTGATTAAAATTCTCCCAAATAGGTGATAATTACTACCCCGTCAGAAATCTGGATGTTGTTGCTATCCTCCAGCGATGTCATCAGTGTTGAATACATCTAACTTCTGCTTGGTACTAAGTTGACGTTCAAGAAATTTTTCACATACTCCTTCCCTTATAGATGGCAATTGGAATTGGTGTGCCTTGAAACTCTGGTGTTCTCATAGTCTGATATCTTTCTTATTCTTTCAGAGTTAAACCTCCTGCTCAGCGGCTCTATCAACAGCTGATTGTGGTGGTGGTGGTGTACTCATTGGTATTGCCTCTTTACTTCTATGATGAGTACAATCGGTGGTGAATCTCTTGAAAGTGGTACTACTGACGGAAATGGATACACTTCTTGCTCCTCGATTGTTGTAATATCTTGTTGCCTACGGTGCCATGAAGTCGATCAAATACTGTGGAGCCTGCTGCGGCTCGGCTCTACATGCCCAGCTCTCCAGGTACGAGTTTTACCTCGACCCCATCCTCATTTCGATATTTATAATATCAAAAGGAGAGCTTAATTATCACAGTAAGTGAGATAATAAATATATATATACATAACGTATCACAATACGAATTCATAACACATAGTATTCACGCAAATACCTTCAATCAACATAAAAAAATAGTTGTTTATAAAAAATTCTCAAATTTTGAGATATACGCATATATCGTCCTCACTCATACTACGAAATCCTTGCGGACTCTATACATGAATCCTAAGAAACTCTATCCTAGCTCCACGACTCGACACAGGATGATCCTAAGGATACTGGAACTAGAGCTCTGATACCAACAGTGACGCCCCTGGGTTCACACAAGGCTGCAGTCCAAGGTAAAACCAGGAATGTCAAACCTGCCATGCATCACACCGTGCAATAACATGTTTCACCATCACAATTAACATCTATCTGTTAGAATCAATAACAGGTGTAGGTACAAAAGTAAGTAGAAGACAGTACACGAAGGGCTGATGAAATAATAGTGATCAAATAAATATCTCATCATCCAACAAATGGAAGTACATAGTCAATGTCCGAATGAATAAACTGGAGTAGTCCACGAGTCTCAAATACAAATATCTGACAAGAAAAAAAATAAGGCACTCAGCCTTTACAAATTCTAGAATAATGCCCTCAAATGTCTAACCACACTACAGTGGAGCCCAAAGAAAATAATACATGGCTAGAAAGTAAAGCTGAATACTAAAGTGGTCCGCTATCAACCTGCGGCTCTCCGTGCTCCTGGCTCGTGAACTGAAAGGGGGATGGACAACGAGCATCAAAGCGCTAGCGAGTAACATCACAACCAACCCCAGGGGAAAAGGGCTCGTTGTATAGGAAAATACAGATAATATATAATAAATCTAAAATCATTGATCTTACGAAAGAGGTTTTTAGTATTTAGAAATTTACAACACGAGAATAGGTACGTCGAGCGAAATAATCCAAACAAGGAAACCCTCATGTATATACCTTATATCTCAAATTTGTAAACCCCTAAATACCAAACCCAAGGTTCTAGTACAGTAACAATAAAAAGAAGAAATACAACAAACACCAGAGTATAATTACAATGCAGGTGACATAGTTAACATGAACATCGTGTTATTACTTACGTGAATATCATGTTAAAATGTTGTGCCAAAATCTACATAATTAGCATGTCGTGAAATACTGTATAATAGTCACATGCAGGGTTAAGAATTATGTCCGAAACAAGAACTAACTATTGTAGTTTTCCAAACTCATGGAATAAATAATAATTGTCCAACACGAGGACTGAGAGGGATTATAGTCCAACACGAGGACTTCTATGGAATATGGATTATAGTCCAACACGAGGACTGTGGGAATAATCAAATATCGCTATGATACATGTAGTGAAAACCACTTATCAATCTCACCACCAAATCAGCATATAAGTATCAAATTTATATCCCAGGTCATCTATCATACCTGAACACATAGTGGGACTAATAACCAAGGTCAGATGATCCAGGCAAACCCTCGAACATGAGTAAAAATACTCAAATACACAAAACAGGAAAAATACAACAGAGAGTTCGTCGGTCGACCGATCTGGTCGACCGAACTCTGATACGAGCCTGGAGATCGACCGCTAGGCATCTCGGTCGACCGACCAGACGTCACGGTCGACCGGATAAATGTCGCGGTCGACCGAACAAGCGTCATGGTCGACCGAACAAACTTGGCGGTCGACCGAAGCTCTAAAACAAGCTCAGCGGTCGACCGCTCCGGTCGACCGCCAAGCGGACAGAAACCCAAGTCTGGGTTTCTGTCAGCACGAAACCTGAAACAAAATTCTTTGTTAAACAAAACCTAACTTATAGAGGTGTCATGAATTAGTAAAATCACGAAAATAAACCTTTAAAACTTTGCCACCAAGATTCCATAATTGTATAAACATGATTTACTCATTGTTAACAATAAAAACAGGGTTTTTACTCCTTTCCTGGGTATTTTCAGATCTAAATCTGTTAACAGAAAAACGTTGGTGAGTTTTTAAAACAGATAAAATCCCAAATCCATATTCTATGCCACAATACTCTATTAGTTATTCAAAAATACGAATTTGGCTCCATAAAAACCAATAAAAACTCAGTTCTTGACATGAAAACGAAAGGGGTGGGGGTTGGGCGAGAAATTACTCGCCTTGGGTGTTGACGAAAGCCCTAGATATGCAGGAGGTTGATTCTCTACGTTGCCAATCCAAAATCCCCCAAAATCCCGCTAAAAAATCCTCCAGGTCTCCTCCTAAGCACCAAATCCAGCTAGGGTTTGAGATTTGAGAGATGGGGGCTAGGGTTTTGAGCCTGAGGTGAAGAGAGACTCTTCTGGATTGAGTTGGTATATATACTAACTCCCTAACCCGACCCGAAACCCAAAAGACCCGAAACAAAATCGCAAAGAAAACAAAACCTGGAAGCTCTCTGACCGCTGTGCGGTCGACCGCGTCGGTCGACCGCCACGGTCGACCGCGTCGGTCGACCGCCACAGTCGACCGCGTCGGTCGACCGCGCAGCACAAAAATGCCTGCTGCTGGGCATTTCACACGCTGGCCATAACACTCGATTTCTCGGGTTCTCAAACACAGATAATTACATTCATATGACATATATATGTGTATATATATATGATTATTCATCACAAGGGAATTTTTTACTATTAATAATTCACATATATTTATTGTAGAAATTTTTAGGGTTTTACAGCATGAGACTTGGTACTATTCTTGCAAAGGCTGCAATAAAAAGGTAGAAACTATTTATGACAAATGTCAAAATTGTCAAAAAAAACACTGAAGATAGTATACCAAGGTAAATTACTATCAATTACTCATGAAAGAAAAATATACAGATTAAATATAAAAATATCATCTGATGCACAATGATAATACAAAATGTAGGTATGTAGTTAAAATCATAGTTGAAGATGAGACAGATAGTGCAAGAGTGACACTTTTTGACGCAGCAGAAACTCTGATAGGATGCAAGGCTCAGAAATTCATGGCTGATATAAAAGAGGTAACTTCTTACTTTATTATATTTTATACATATAAAACAATATGTTTCATGTATAAGATCTTAATTGTTTCTTCATTAAAATAGAAAAATAATCAAAGTTCATTCTTCCAAAAGTTTGTTCTCAACATCGGAAAGACATACAAGTTCCTTGTAAAGTTGGATGAAAACTCAAAAGGTGAACGTGCACAAGGAAAGATAATAGCACAAGAAATCCAAATCCAAGAAGACATCACAATCAACATTGATGACGATGATTTTGTTCTCAATTTATCAAAAAAGAAGATAAAGGCGGAGAAGGAATGATCAAGGGACCAAAAAATTAAACATGAACACGTTTTAGTTATCGTTACATATACAATTGGTTGAAGGATTTTGAATGAACTTTTCATATGCTTTTAAGATGATTAACCGATGAACTTTTTAGTCATGAAATACGCTATTTACAGTTATGTGACATTGATTCTTCTATTGTCCTCTGAAACCAGTTGAATTTAGGTTTGATGTACGTTTCTGACTTATTGCTCAGAACTACAGGTGGGTCAATGGAGACATGTAGTCTGGCTTCTATTTGAGAAACTTCCATGTTATGCTAACTGGGCACTTATGAGTTTATTAACTTTCATTATGTTTTGCTCGCAGGATTCTACTGACGTCGTTGGGTTAAAGTCACTGAAAATGAGGAACAATGAATATTCTGCGAATTTAGCTCTTCTAGGTAATATTTGCTCTTTATAGAAGGGTGCCTTCTTCTTTATTGACTTACAATTTCAAGAAATTTAATGTGCTAAGTTATCAAAAATCGTATTTACCATGAGGTTGCATGTCAATGGACATTTAACCCCTCCTCTATTGATAGTTTTTCCTGTTGCACAAAAATAAAGGCAATTAATATTGATAAATTGCATGATCGACATCAATGTCTTAGTCTTAACAACACACACTTAGGAGTTTCTTTTGTGCTATGACCACACATTGCTATTAGCAGCGATATTTCAACTTATATATACATGGAAGGAGATCTTTTTTTTAAACTTACATCAGGACCATTTTGATATATGCAAATATAATAAGTACATATGCCTTCTCTTCTGCATGTCTTACCTTGGCACCCCTTGTCATAAAGGTAGATCCAAATCTAAATGTAATTCTGATAGCATGCCTGACTGTTTATGTTTTTGATTAATCCATCAGAATGACCTTTCTGGCATCTCATTGTTATTTCATTTTGTGACCAGTATGTGAACAAGCATATACCAAGGCTTAAAATTTAGATCCAAGCATCGAGGGTAGCAATGTTTTACAATTTAAGACTGCTTCGATGTTTGTGATCAAGGTACTTGCGTGTATTTTGTTACAAATCCACCCCACATCCAACCCCGCAACCCCAAAAACCCTACGTCACCACCACCCACACATACAAAGAACCACAGACGAGACATAAATATCAGAAGTTGATATGAAGATTCTTATTTGTCTTCTGACCATATAATTTTGTGTATGTGTTCCCAGGCGCATACCACACAAATAGGGTGGGCGATAACAAGTTTCATCCTCTAAAATTGCTAATTTGCTTTCTATTTGGTTAAAAACCTGTTAGGACGTACATATATCAATGTGCATGCACACTGCAGTTCATAAATATTTTAGACACACACTTACAGAAGGAGATTGTTGGCATTTTTGCCATGTCTCTGCTTATAGACTTTCGGTGCACTTTTATATAGATTAAATGAGAAATTTGTTGAAATAGACTGAAAGGGGTAAATTGTATAGCGTGTAATGAAAACAATTTGATCAAGAGATACAAATGTGAGTTCTAAGAAATCCCTTACATCTTTACAAAACATTGATGCAATATATACTTAAGGCCCTTATGCTTGAAACTTTACTAATTATATTGCATCTTGTTTATGTCAATTACATCATGAGTTCTGATGAAAATATTGAATGTGAAAGATGACCACTTGCATAATAAACCTTTTAGATTAGATATACATTATTTTCTTTTTTATTTCCTTTTTTAATTGAGTGGAGCGGTTCTTTCATCATTTACCTTGGGGAAACTAATGCAACAATTTTTTTTGTTGACTGGAGCTTTGCAGATGGGTTTCCTAATCTTTTTATCAACAATGACCAAGATGTCTCCTTTTTAGCCTCTTTCAGCTCTCCTGCAGTCATATTCGAGTAGATGTCAGTTATATTTGCATTTCTGAAACTCTTCATAGCATCCTTCACATTAGTTTTGCCATTCTTTCCAACCGGTTCTTTTGAACGAATGGAGGAAGAAAGAGATGTTGCAAAAGCTTGTTAAGAAAGATGGTGCAATTGCTCGTAAACGTGATAGAGCAATTATGGAAATTTTATGTTAGCTATAAAAGACGGCATCGTGTTGATGATATCCAAAAGGAGCAACAAAGATTGCTAGAATCTGGAACCTTCAGCACAACAAACTTGGGAGAGTATGTGATGGTTTTAGATGTTCCCTCTCTATAGTTCATTATATAGAAGACAAGATTTACATAGAAGAATGTATGTTTCGTTGTTAATCAAGAAATCTTCAGAAAGTAATAGATCCCTCTCATTCTGTTCTTCCTGAGTTGCATCCTACCAATTAACAACTTTCTGATTCCTACCGATTCAAAGAATTAGTTAGACTTGTTTCATAAAATTTAAACTACATGTCACGCTAATGATGCTTAAATGTTGCATAATTATACTAGGCTACAAGCAATAAAAAAATACTGGGAAGAGGAATAAATGAAACTAATTCTGTAACGAATGTTAAAATTTTGGTGGGTTGTTTGATGGTTAATCTTAAATCTTAATCAATCATTGCAAGCCATGAAGCTCAGGATCTACAAGAGGGGCATGCCAGATACTTCATTAATTGTTTTGCTAATAACATAGATTATAGTAAATCAAAGCTCTTAAAATCATCTCGCTAAATGACTATACGTAATTTAATCCTTTCATCAATCCTAGACACATGAATTATTAGACATAACTCATGCATTAGCTACAGGATTCTTCAACGATGAAAACCAATCAATGGCCAAATCTATAGCTAAGCTCATGCAGTCAGCAAACCAAGAAATCCCAGATTGGCTTGTAAAATATGCTGAAAGATCATCTTATTCCAAAAAGTACCCTTAAAGTTGGTTGACTTAAAAAATAGTTCAAAGACAAATATAGCAAGTGATTCTCTTGTGGAACTTCAGCAATAAAATAGGCCGGTTTAATGTAGGTGATATTTAAAGGGAAGTAGAAAGTTTAATTAGTGTTTTGGAATTTTTATGTGATCTTGAAATTTTCATGCGTGAATATATGTACTAACACATTACCTATTACAAAGGCTTAGTCAAGCTTCTAATGCCATGAGCTTGGATTTACATCAACATCATCAAACATTACTTTTAGATATATACTTGTGACAATATTTGATTGATCGATCACGTTATAGATGCAAGCAGTGTACTATTAACCAATCAATCACTAAATGTAATTTCATTGTTCAAATTTTAATTTTGAGATTATGTCTATATGTTTGATCCATTGCTTACATTCAATAATTTAATAACAAATATTTCCCAAAATAAAATTATACATTTATAATAAATGATAAAAACTTTAACCACGTGCAATGCACGTGCAATTCAACTAGTAACCTATAAAAAAGACAGCATTGTTCCATTTCAACGACAAGGATTAGAATGATTAAAATAGAAAAATATAAGTGACTAGGAACTAATTATGCAAGATCAGACATAGGCTACCTTCAGGATGACTTTTTCCAGCATACGATAATCACATCAGATTCTCTGATAAAAATAGTTTGTGTATGTCAAGTATGCAAAGAAAATATATTAGTAACTTCTGTGTATCTAAACTTGGTTAGGCATGCAAAAATACCTTATAGTTGGCATAGCAATTGTTTTTGTTTTGGGAGACTTCGAGGCATTATGCAACATTGGTTAGCGGTAGACATAGTGTTATTTACAGATGACAGATAAATAGGAGGTAAAGGAGAAGGGGTTAGGTTGTAGAGAAGAGGGTTAGTGGATCGGAGCTGAAACGAAGTTTTGGAGAGAATAAGACTAATGAACTAAACTGAAACCGAGGTTTACCCTTCTGTTCAAGAGTTACTACCTTCCACTACTTATCTCTCAAATCCAGTTCTCATCAAAACCCAGATTCCAATCATTTCGGACCCTTATGGGTTATTTCTACAATAAGTAAAACCTGAAGCTTTCATGAGTTAACTGATCCATCAACAAAACAAAAGCTTGTTAAATTTGAACCGAGATATCTATCAAAGCTATATTCACATATCATCCATGACAATGCGATCTCCATAATAGCATCTCAATAATTTTAATCAGAAAAGTGAAGATTATGCAATCAGGAAAAATGTTCTCACTCTGGTTAAGAAACCAAACTGATGGGCTTTTACCCCACACCCATTTGCAACGGCATCAGGAGTCCCTCTTCGGCGCCTAACAAAGTCGATCCACCAATTTTCAGCCCTTCAAATCAGCACAAGAAACAAATAAAGGAATAGTTATTAGAGGGGTTTTCGACCTGTGGACATATCATCTGAACAGCAGAATGCCTGGTTCTTCACCTATTCGTAGTCATATCGGTAGATGACGGTGCAGAAATCGAGGGCTTACAGATTGTCAGGGTTTAGCCGCACCCGAGAGGGAAGTTGAGTTAGGGGAGGTAGCGGAGGCCGATAGGCGAGGGAGGCGAGGGTTTCCGGATCCTCTACGCTAGGGTTTCCAGTGACCATCTCCGAGCAGCAGAAAAGAGGGGAGAGAACGGCATGGCTGCAGTTCATGGTAGCGAAGGCTAGGGTTTTGAGGGGAGAGAGTGATGGTGGTGGAAGCGGTCATCTCTGAGCAGCGGCGGGGATGATCTCCGAGCAGCGAAAAAGAGGGGATTTCCCAGCAGATGCGGCGGCGGCAGGGGCGATCTCCGAGAGGCGGTGGTGGGAGTCTCTGAGCGGCGACAAAGGAGATTTTGGGTTTATTGATAGAGGGGGAATGAAGAAGAAAAGGGTTCACGAGGGCTTTTGTGTTTTTTCTCTTTCTTTTTTTTGTTAGAAAAAAGGGAGGGAAAATTCCCACCAATGTAAAAAGCCCCCAATACTCCAATAGTTTGGACCGTTGGGCTGCAAAAAGTTGCCCAAACGGTTCTCACCACCCGTTGGGGCTAGGCACCTTTATACTAGTGGGTCTTAATTTGTCCTCTTATTTTTATGTTTATTTTAGTTAATTATAGTCTTTTTATTGATGACTTACGAGAGCGAGAGAGAGAGAGAGAGAGAGAGAGAGAGAGAGAGAGAGAGAGAGAG
>BQKN01001062.1:894496-928865 GCA_022839385.1 Asparagus kiusianus
GAGAGAGAGAGAGAGAGAGAGAGAGAGAGAGAGAGAGAGAGAGAGAGTGAGAGAGAGAGAGAGTGAGAGAGAACTAAAATTGGTATCTAGGTTTTGATGACTGTGTACAATTTATGATTCTGTACAAATTTTGATGATTCTAAGTGATGATTTTGTATAAATTTTGACATCACTCACTAGCTGCTTAGTTGAAATTAATACAGCCAGTAGAATTTTGCCTAGTTGCTTATAATCATCCATAGAACTTTAATAATTAATTTATTTTATTCTATCTTTATTAGAATTATTTGCAATACAATATGCTCTTGGGAAGGAGAAAGGGAGAGAACTTATAGTTTGAGACCGCCTTTATTTTTCAACCAGGGCAAAAAAAATATCCTGGCTACGCCACTGCTTAGGTGCCCTTTCATTTAATTATTCTACATCTTTTTCTCTTCTGTTCATCTTAAAGGTTTTAATTTACTATTTTTTTATTTTTCTTTGTTTTCTTTATAAACTACCCTATTTATAGATGGGAAGGAAGATATGCTTGGTATAAATAGTCGCCATCAATCAATGCATCCTTTACTATCTATTCTCTTTTAAATTTTGGCATTTTATTATATGAAATGTTTCATCTTTTGTTGTGATCTTTCAGATCCTAAGTTCTCACATCAATTATATATGGTTATGGGTGGGTATTGTGCATGTCAATTATTATGAAAACAAACATGCATGTAATTTTAGAACTAATATCTGTTGATGATTTAATTAGTTTTTACTTGGTATATTCAGTTTGTATTTCATGATGACATTCCTCCATCTCACCCTACAACAATGCTACGCAAACTGTGACTAATGAGAAAAAGGGTGAGGTGAGTAATAATCTCCTTGACCTCATCTTTGACATGGTTAACGAGATGAAAATATCTTATACCACTATACATGTTGATAACATGAATTTCTTAGAGATGTTGTCCAGCGCTGTATATGCTTATGAAAATGACTTGTCATGATTGACAAGATGTATAAACAATTGTATCAAAATGTACACCATGCTAGAAAATTTATTGGGAGGTCAAGTGTTATGCAAAAATGGTTGTGTTGATAAAGTTCATATTTGGTCTCGTGAGGACCAAGCTTGATCAAGCTTTTGGGTTTCTATTGAGATGACTATTTTACTTGCACAATGCTACTTCCTTACTTCTATACGTATCTTACCTAATGGATATCCATCTATGTCTTTATTTTCATATGTTCACGGGTAAACATCCTATGTCCCTATGTATCATCAATTATCTTCAGTTTAAATGATATGATGTTTTGTTATTTCTTCTTCATTTTTAAGAGGCTATTGTATAAAATCATTTGCCCAATTAGCAATCATATGGTTTATATAATGCATTATCTTAGCTATATGTAAAGTTGATGACCCGTTTAGCAAGTCATGACTACACAAAATGTATTGGCGAGACAAAGTGTGATGTTATTAACTCTTATAGCAATCATACATTATGCACTGTATTGCGAGGTTAATTGTGATGATGTTGTTCATAATTTGAGCATATAGAATCATGGCTATCATCTAGTACTTGCATTGGTAACTTGTCACTAGTACAAACATGAGCAGCCTTAAACATGAGCAACCCTATTCACAAGTACGTAGTTTCATATGTGCATTTTCCCCCTCTATAGTCAGCAGTTTCATGTGATAGCTAGAGCTTTAATTTTTATATTAAGACTAACATTTAAAATTTGTACGGTATGATTCCAACTACTACTACTACTACTATTTGTGCCTAATTATTATAAAATGTAATTAAAATGAGTTGTTGTGTTCCAATTAAAGAATATATAAATTTAATTCAATTAGGATTGTAGGATAATAATATGATTGGATATCATTGATGCTAAATCAAATGCCTTACTATTATTATGAGAGATTAAGCCTAATACTTGAACAATATTATTTATAACTTATATATGCAAGCATGGTTGTGTGCATTCATAATAACACCAAAAAAAATTTAATGCTCACATGAATTTTTCATTCCTCAGTCTCTTCAAATTTGATTTAACCACTTTCTTATGACCCATTGATGACTTATTTTCTTGAATGCATGAGACTAACCCTCATAGACACCAAATTCACCATAGAAGCCTAGTGAAAATATCATACACAATGAATATTTGATGCACTAGGCATGTTCCACATTTATGGAAATTGTGATTAAATTTAAACAAGTAAATAAAATTTATTAAACCAAACTATATTGTTTTTATAAATTTTTGAAAATTAATTCAAGCATGCTTAATTTAGGAGTTATTATCACTAACTCTATCTTGGTTAGGTTATCATGGCCCGTGACTATATCAGGGTTAAGGACCGGATGTATGTGAATCATGAAAAACGGACAAAGGCTGAGTTCATTGAAGGAGTTTCTTCTTTTATGAACTTTGTATGTGAACACGATAGGATCCAACATGGCATGATTCTTTGTCCGTGCAGCCATTGCGGGAATACTTTGCATTGTAAGGAGGAAGATGTAGAACTTCACATTGTTAAGTATGGTTTTATTTGAGGTTATACAAGTTGGGTATATCACAGAGAAATTCTAACTCCCATTGATGCCGATGAAGAAGAAGATGTTGATGATATTAACTTGTTTTCAAAAGAAGAAATGGAGGAAATGGTAGAGGTTGCTTTCGGTGACCCTAATCATGTTGAAGGTAGTCCTCCCAGACAAGAACAATATGCAGATGAGTATGAGAA
The DNA here is from genome assembly GCA_022839385.1 of Asparagus kiusianus. Taxonomy (NCBI): domain Eukaryota; kingdom Viridiplantae; phylum Streptophyta; class Magnoliopsida; order Asparagales; family Asparagaceae; genus Asparagus; species Asparagus kiusianus. Next base: position 897,249 of record BQKN01001062.1, read on the forward strand.
GTACATGAATGATGCTAGGAGACCGATTTATGAGAATGCAAAACATTCCCCGTTGTCATGGTTCGTTCAACTTTTCCAGATTAAGTGCTTAAACAAATGGAGCAACAAGTCATTCCCGATGCTTCTAAAATTTTTGAAAGATTCTATGCCTCTTGGGAACAATGTCCTTGATAGTTGGTATGAAGCTCAAAAGATAATGTCTAATCTGGGTTTAAATTGTGAGTAGATTCATGCATGTCCCAATGATTGTGTACTGTACTGGAAAAACTCATATAAGAAAGAGTGTCCTACTTGTGGGTTGTCCAGATATAAGAAGAAAACACATACTGACACTAGCAAGAATGGCATATCTCTCAAGGTAGTACGATACTTTCCTATTACACAGAGGCTGTAGAGACTTTACAAGTGTAAGAAGACAGCGGTGGCAATGACCTGGCATGATCGTGCTCTTCCAAGCGAAGATGGCAAAATGAGTCATCCGAGAGATTCACCTGCATGGAAGAATTTTGACAAGTTACATCCAATATTTAGTCAAGATCCTCGTAATATCAGGCTCGGACTAGCTAGTGACGGTAATCCATACAGTACATGGCCGGTTGTAATGATGATTTATAATCTCTTACTATGGTTGGCTATGGATCAATCCTATTTTATGATGCTTCTTCTGATTGATGGACCTAGTTCACCAGGAAATAATATCGACGTTTATCTCCGACCTCTCATCGAAGAGTTAAGGTCTTTATCCATTGATGGTGTGGAGACATATGATGCAGATAAAGGGGAAACCTTGATAATAAGTGCACAGACTCAGGGTTGCCTATGGACTTTCTGCGGTCAATTGCGATGGGTTCTGCGGTGGACCACTAAACCCTATAGTGAATTCTCAGTTTCGGTCGTTCTGTCCTGTCAACAGTGATGGTCATTGCGGTCGACCGCGACGCGGTTTTCGGCCTGGGCTTGGTTTCCTGAACTGTTTAGGATTTCTATTTGATATAAATAGAAAGATGACTTTTCTAGGGTTTTCCAACCAGATCGTAATCAGAAAAGAGATCAGGGAGTTTGTTCTTTGATCTAGAGAGATTGTGAGGGTGAGATTTGTAATCTATCATTACTCATAAGTCATAATCTAGAGAAGGTATTTTCCTTCGCCCAAATTAAATTCTCGTGTGTTCTTCTGTCATTTTCTTCACAGCCCACTCTTGATAATTCCGCGATTAATGGTGCTCTCGCTGTGCGAAAAATAAATGTGGTCTCAAACTATAAGTTTTGCCCCTTTCTCCTTCCCAAGAGCTATGTAGCACGGACACGGATCCGACACGCCGACACGAGGTAAATCCTAAAAAATACATAGGATACGTGTGTTCGACACGTGTGTCCGACACGAACACGACACGACACGGCTTCATGTTATGCGTGTCCGTGCTTCATAGCCCATGAGCATATTGTATTGCAAATCATTCTAATAAAGATAGAATAAACTTAATTAATTATTAAAGTTGTATGAATGATTATAAGCAACTAAGCAAAATTCTACTGGTTGTATTAATTTCAACTAAGCAGCTAGGGAGTGATGTCAAAATTTGTACAAAATAATCACTTAGAATCATCAAAATTTGTACAGAATCATCAATTGTACAGAGTCATCAAACCTAGATACCAATTTTAGTTCTCTCTCTTCCTCGCAAGTCATCAATACAAAGAATATAATTCACTAAAATAAGCATAAAAATGAGAGGACGAATTAAGATAGTCATATGTTTCCCTATTCTAATCAAAAGCCCAAAGTGCTCTGTAGGAGAAGCATACACCAGCATTTCCCTATTCTAATCAAAGCCCAAAGTGCTCTGTAGGAGAAGCATACACCAGCATTTCCCTATTCTAATCAAAGCCCAAAGTGCTCTGTAGGAGAAGCATACACCAGCGCAAAGAGGTTATAAACTCCGTGCACGAGTCTCCCTAATGTCAAACTCCTCTCTCTAAGTCACTCTTCAACACCTTTGTCTCGACGAATTTCCTCCCCCTTTTTCTTCAGGATTTGAACCCTAAATTCTCGAAACCCTAGTCCTCGAAATTTGATGAGATAAGGCGATTGAGATGGATTTGGAGATGAATGAGATTGGGAGGAAGGCGGGAAGAGGGGAGGTGGAGCTAGCGGCTGCCAACGACACGAAGATTGCCGAGGTGGCTCCGGCGACAGCCGCGACGGAGATTAGCTTGACGAGGTTGATATTCAGGTGCATGGTTGCTGGTGGGGTCCAAAACGGGTGGGCCCTACAGCTCTCGCTCCTTATTCCCTACGTTCAGATCTGAAGGTAGGGAGTAAGGAGCGAGAGCTATAGGACCCACCCGTATTGGACCCCACCAGCAACTATGCACCCGAATATCAGCCTCGTCAAGCTAATCTCCGCCGCGGCCATCGCCGGAAGCACCTCGGCAATCTCCGTACCGTCGGAAGCCGCCAGCACCACCTCCCCTCTTCCCGCCTTCCTCCCAATCTCATTCATCTCCAAATCCATCTCAATCGTCTTATCTCTTCAAATTTCGAGAACCTAGGACTAGGGTTTCGGGAATTTAGGGTTCAAATCCTGAAGAAAAAAGGACGCTGCAGCAGAATCAAAGAAACTGGCATCCTTCATCTCATAGTATACATTCTCCAACCGCATGTCCTCCTCCTGTATCAATACAGGATAAAAAAATCCAAATAAGAAACAGAAAATCCAATAGAACAAACCAATGGAATATAAAACATATTACCTACTGTCTTCATGCAACGATAAGGGATGCCACTACAATAATATTATGTTTATGTGTATGAAACAAGATAAGGGATGTCACTACATACGTGTACAAAGATATAGAGACATAACTAATAATCGTGTTCCTCTTGTCGCTTGCCAAACAAAAATGATAATACATGGCTTGTTAATTTGGTCAAAGATCCAACATACAACTTTCAGGGAATGTTTCTCTCCTAGAAATTTTTTTCAGTATTATTTTCTTTTCCATCATACATTACTATTGTTTTCAGGTATAGTATTGAATATAGACCATCACACATTTTTGACGTAACAACATGCCTCAAGCAAAGCAATCAGATGAGCAAATACAGACTTAGAAACATACTCAAGTCAAGCTTTTCAGTGAGGTCCAAATTTTTTCTAGTTGGTACATCAGGGAACGGGGGCAGCAAATGTAAGCACAAACGTTTACATTTTATCATGTTTCTGTCTTTTCTTTACCCCCAAAATCTTCATTGTCCTCCTTTCCCTACTGCCCAGAAGATAAGGACAGATCTTACTCTTTTAACACTCTATATCCCCCCACCCCACTCCACCTCCACACAACACATAATAAAAAAACGCAGATTCACTCCAAACACCGCCCAACCACACCCTCCCCGACCCACCTGAGCGCTGCATAGCTAACTGAGGTCAGACCTTTTACATTAAAGGTGACATTCACATCAGCAAATCTAGCATCTTACTTATAGAATTCAAAAGGAAAAACTATCATGTTTGCAGATCAATAGCATCCTAAAAATGAAATATGCGAGCTAACCAATTAGTAGAACTTCCTCATATTTTTAGCATGATTTTAATACATTATGATAAAATAGTTATTAAGTTGCTCTGTTATAATACATTATGATACATTCCCTCATTCCCTTGATATTTGGCAGCCTTCTAAGTCATTAAACCTTGCATAGTATATCACATGTTCACAAGGTAGCAACCAATAATTGATAGTAGAAGGTTACTTCTCTAATACACGATTTAAATGACTTGATTGCCAGTAGTTCAACAATCGTTCACTTTGATGTGTACAGAAGAGAGAATTCAATATTGACGTAGTATAGAAATTCTTCCTTTAGGGTTTTGATTGGTAGAATATTGTAGTAGTCACAATATATTTACGCATTTAATAACTTCTTTGCATCTAATATAGATTTACAAATTCATATGCACATACTCAAAGTAGACTGGATTTTGATAGCATTGTTCCTCATACTTTTGACGCTCCAAATTCCCAATGAGCAAAATGGACCTAGAAATTTGAACATAAAATGACATGAAACAAGTTGAGATTTACATGCCTTTGTTTCAGAAACAGACTTCTGAGAAAGTTCCGACATTTGTTCCAGGAACAAAACATGCATCTTCTTCAGCCTATCCAGAGGTTATGCTTTCCTATTACAAGAAAACTTCTCAATACAGTTAAAATTTACCTAATTGCTAACATATTAATACACCAAAAACCAAAGAAGAGATAAACCTGGATATCCCCAGCTCATAAACTTCATTAGCTTCCACCAAATTCCCTTTTGCAACAAGGAAAAGGGCATATGCCTCGTAAAGAAGTTAATACTTCTGACAAATTCTCTTCACTTCCAGAATGACCACAGGTTTTATGTAACCGACCATTTATCCTGGTTAACTAATCATGTTTGTTGCAACAACTAATATAAAAGCAACTAACCAGCTACTATTCTCCACTAAATACAAAAATTTTCAGCATTAGAGACTTCAAATCCTAGGTTATATCAGGAATCACCACCTAGGGTTTTCAATTCTAGAAGAGGGGGCTTACATATAGGATCCAGATCTTGAGGAACCTGACATCGTTCTGGTATCAACGATCGTCAGAGAACCTCTGAACGCAATCCTCCAAAAGGGCCTTGAGCTTTTGATCCGGCCCATCTGGGTTTCTCTCGAATTCGCCCAATTCACTGCTGATTGACCTGAAAATTGAACCAAAATCAACAAAATCAAAAACCCATTTGAGAAATTGAAGTGGGTCAGTGAAATAGATCGCTTACTATAAATAGGGGAGGATGGGATCGGAAGATAGAATTGGGGGAGGGCTTGATTAGAGATGGCCTAAAACAAGAGAAAAAAAAAGGAGAGATTAGTGATTTGAGTGATGGGATAACAAATGAAGAAGGTAATAATCAATGTTTAGTGATTAGTGATTTGAGTGGCGTGAGGCAGCGGCGGTGGCATGGGGACGATGAGAGGAGACCGACATGCTGGCGGCGTGGGTTTGGTAGACAGGCCTGCGGCGGGCGGAAGTGAAAGCAACGAGCGGCATGGAGATGGGGGGAGGGGGGGGGGTTAGGGGTTTGTAGAGAGAGGGGGTGTGTGAGGATCGAAATCCCCTGTTGAACCTTCCAGCTTCATTTCTGGCCATGGCTGTGGCTATGGTGATACCTGAGAGAAAATAGAGAAAGAAAATTGAGGAGAAGATGTAGACAGGAATTGAGAGAGAGAGAGAGAGAGAGAGTAAGAGAGAATTGAGAGAATTGTTAGAGAAAACAGCTTATTTCATTCCTGATCTTCATTCTCTTACAAACTCTTATTTATACAATCTAGATCAGGAGCTCAAGCTCTAGTACACGTGCCTGAACATTGTTTGTGCACAAACAGTTTTTTTAATAGAAAAACAGAAAACAGAAAACAACTAACTAGGCTACGTTTGGATATCATGGTGTTTTATTTATTTCCATGGTGTTTTTTGTCAAAAATAAAACACCATATGTTTAGAAACTATGGTATTTTTTTAGATAAATCATCCTCAAACCTAAAATAAAAAACTTATTTCAAAACACTTTTTAGGTGTTTTAAGTTTGGTGTTTTGGTTTTGAGTTTGAGAATGTGTTAATATAATATCTAACGTAATATATTAAATGTAAATATTATAGAGTTATTATCAACATGCTTATTATATCTATTCCTTTATACAAATAGGAGGATCAGAGATTTACTGTTCATGCTACAGTAAATGCTACAGTAGTGTTTACTGTAGCATTATTACTATAGCTAATAATTAATTAGAAATATAACTGTAGCACACGGATATACTGTAACATTTAAAAGGTACTGTAGCAGAGATGGATACTGTAGCACTCTCAAAAATTCAAATCATGTCATATTCAAAAAAGTGGGATTACTGTAGCAAAAAAAAATACCGTGCTTTGCACGGACCGCAAACTAGTTATACTATACTATACTATACTATAGTTAATTTAATATATTAGTAATATTTATTAAATAATATAAAAATATTAATAAATAAAATATTTTACATAATCATATGATAACATATTAAATACTAATATTTAATATGTTAATAATGTATTATATAATAAATAAATAATAAATAATAAAACTAATAAAATAACAAAAAAGTTATTGATAATAAATACTAATATAATAATGATATGAAAATATACTATACAATAGTATAATCGCTATAATATTATTATTATTTAATAAATAAATTATAATAAATTAAGAATTATAAAATATTCTATAATAGTAACATATTTAATAATAACAAAACACTATAATAATATTATTATAATAACATATTGTATAGTAAATGTAATATAATATATAAAATATTAATATATTATGTAATAAATAATATAATTTATTATAAAGTAAAATAAGTTTTAATAATAAAATAATTTATTGATAACAAATGTTAATATATAATATATTTATAATATAATAATATTTATTTATATCATAAATACTAATATATTATTAAAGTACTATTAATAAACTCTAACATATTAAAAACTATATTATATTAAATAATATTAAAATGTTTATAATATATGAATTTATTAATAACATACTAGTAATAACATAATATTAACACTATTAATAATATTATATATATGAATAATAGTATAATATAATATTATATTAATAATAGTATAATATTATATTAATAGTAAAATAACATTATTATAAAAATATTAATATAATGTACCAAAATAATATACCAAAATAATTAAATATATAATTATTTGAAAATAATATGCAATAATTATAATATAATACTTACTATAATATAATTTAACTCATTAAAGTAGAATATAATATTATAATACATTACAATATTATGTTGCATTACATTTTAATACTTATAATACTATAATAATATAAACTAAATATTATAACATTTTATTTACAATATATTTTATTATAATTAATATATAATATATTAATATGTTTAATACTAATGTTATAATGGGTCAAACTAGTATTGACCAAAAATACTTAACATTTTGAAAACATTTTAAGGATAAAACATAACACCATGGTGTTTTTTTTACATAAAACACAACAAGGAAAACACAATGGTATCCAAACGAAGCCAATTTCCCACTATACCATCTTCTTTCTTGACACATATCAGCATAAGTATTATAACGTCTTTCCACTTAATTTATTACTGGTAAGAAGTATTCCATACAACAACTCTTACTTGATAAAAAAAATTATTTGGTATTAATATTTGTTTGAGATGATATAATACGAGTAAATATATGTATAAAAAGTGTAGGGGGAGAAAAGATGTAAAAATCAGCTCAAAAGCTGGTTTTACCCATCTTACCATCGATAGTGGCCTTTGACCATCGATGATTGATGGAGCTCATCGATGGTAAATGTATATCATCGATGATTTTTACTCTGGATAGTTTTGTATTATTGTTTAGCCTCTCAACCATCGATGGGGTCTCGACACCATTAATGGTTGACAGACAACATCAATGGTAAACATGGCAGAAGTACATTTTTTTAAATTTAATCTTAGTCGTTCGTTGTTTTATATATCTCCAATCTCTATTAAGTTTAGGATATCTTTTTCCTAGCCTATTATACACACACACACACACACATAAAGAGGAGGAGAGTTCTAGTGTTTTAATTTATGAGAGATTATATTAAAAAATTTGACCCCGGAGTCTTGAAAAACTCTTATTTGAATTCATCATCTGCACCATTTCTTCATCGAGCTATGCTTATATTCATCGAATGATGGTTTGTTTAATAAAAGGGCTCTAATATATTTTATATTTTCTAAGCTTTAACTTTAGTTGTTTGCTTTTGATTTGAACTTATTTTTTGATATATTCAAGTCAGATGGAATTGAGGGTTGGATCTAGCTAGGGCAAGGTGTTACGCATTGTGTAGAGTTATGTTAGATAACTAGTTTTGGGTAGATTTCTAGGTGTGATCTTGTAAGCCTATTGAATTCGGTTTGTGATTTAGAAGAGCTCTTTTCATAGTGAGGAAGCCCCTTTGCAAGAAGAAAGAGTAGATGTAGGATTATTATCCGAACCATTATAAAATCTTGCATGTTCTGATTGGTTGCTTTTGTTTTTGATTATCATCGATCGCTTTTATTTTATCTACTTCACTACATATTCTGTGTTTTTAGTGAATAATGGTAGCAACCCTATTCACAACCCCTCTCCCTCTAGGTTTGCATCTCAGATCCAGCAAGTGGTATCAGAGCATCGTTACCCATCTTTAGGATCCACAACCTAGGGTAAGATGTCTAGTTTGATTGTAGCAATGGTTTTTTCTGGGGGATATGCAATTAACTGACCCCTACTTTTCGATGGGATAAATTACACCTATTAGAAAAGTGCATGAAATTCTTTTTGTTATCCATCAGTTTTACTGTTTGGAGTAGTGTAGAGAATGACTATAGTGAACCATCTACTGTTGTAGGTGATACTACCGCTGTCACTCTTATAGACAAGTGGACCGCTCTTGACAAAAAAATTTATTCTTTAAATGCAAAAACTATGAATTCTCTCTATTAGTCTTTAGCTACTAAAGAGTTTAACCGTACAATAATTGTACTATTGCGCAAAAAAATTAGAATACTTTAGAAGTTACATACGAAGCACCTTCGCAGGTAAAAGAGGCAAATTTACAATGCTTGTGAATAAATATGTTCAAGATGAAGGTTTATGTAAGTATTCAGGACATGTTCACTCAATTCATGGATATTATGAATAGATTAAAAGCTTTTGGAAAAGAATATGATAATAAGGAGCATGTGAAAAAATTCTTCGTTCTCTTACCAGAGATTAAAAACTAAAGGTAACAACTATTAAAGAATTATAATTTTTTGAATTAACGTTTGAGAATATTATAGAGAATCTTCTCGTCTATGAATTGTGATTAAAAGAGAGAAAAGATGATTTAGAAGATAACCCGAAGAAAAAGTCACTTGCCATACAACCTAAAAAGGATAAATCCCTATCCAAGAAGAAAAAAGAGTCAAGCTCAAGTTCTAAAGATGAAAATAGTCAAGTAGGACTAATTGTGAAAGGGTTTAAATCTTTTCTCATAATAAAGAATAAACAAAAATACCTACAAAATAAATGAAATTAATGTACAAATAAGATAAATAAAAATTCTTCTAGTGAATCTACAACTGAACCTTTTTGTTATCATTACAGGAAACCAAGTCATTACAAGAACAAATGATCGTTGAATAAGGATAAGAAGATAGAGGGAAAAAGCTTGAAAGTGATAACTTAGGGTATGATGAGTGGTGAAGAATTAAAAGTTGCCTCAAACGTGGATAAGAAGAAAGAAAATTTATGTCTTATGGGAAGAAACAACACAATTTTAGGTTCAGAACAAGATAAAACTTACAATTCTAAAAGTGAAAGTTTCAGAGAACGAGATATATCCTTCATATGATCAGTTATATTGCGAATATAATGAAATCTTGGAACAATTTAATAAACTTGCTGAAAAATATGAAGTGATAAAATGAGCGAATGTAAATTTGAGGAAAGAAAAGAAAATATTATGTGAGAAAGTTGAATTTTCCCCCCTAAATTTGGATTCATAATTCATCTTGTGAGAACACCACAACTGATTGTATACAATGTTTTGTTCTTCAACATAAAAATTCTTATTTATTCAAGCAACTGCATGATAAAATCATTAAAAATAAAAAATTGGTTGTTAAGGTAAACAAATTATTGTGTGAAATGTCTTCTAGACAAATAAAGTTTGAAACTAATGTGCTACTATTATCTCTGAAAATAAACAACTAAAGTCTAAAAATATTGATTTGGAAAAGGGCGTGAAAAAATTTTCGTTGGGGTTTAAAGGCTTAAACATGGTCATTTCCAATCAACAATTTACAGAAGATAAAATCAAACTTCGTTATTCATATTTAGAAAAATATAAAAACGTTTTAGCCTTCATTTACAAAAGGATATAATTTAATGCTTTTTGCACCTATTTCTAATGCATCGTCTAATACGTGCAATTTTATGTGGTAGAATGAGATGTATTTTAATGAATTATCGCATGTAATATAGAGTTAAGATTGTTAACCAGATTTTGGTACCTAAAAGTACAATGGCCAACATGGACCTACGTGAATACCCATATCACATTTATTTGATTTTCTAGAGGGCTGTAAGAAGGTTGACAATTAAGACAACACACGGGAGCTACTCAAAGGAATTCAAGATTGGTATTCAATCCTTGGTCTAAGAGCAAAATAAGGAGATACAGATTTTGATTAAGGTCATTTTTAGATGGATTTGTTTATGGAATTGATGGGCCTGCTCATCTGCCATTGACGGTTGATAAACACCATTGATGGTAACTGCTCAACATTGATGGTATGAAGGAAACCATCGATTATCAGAGAGCAGATTTTGTATTTTTAATCTTGTATCATTATTTTTTTCAATTATTTTTTTATTTCAACTATTGTATATGTATATTCTCTATACTAAATCATGTTTATTTATATTTGTAGAGAATGTCAAGCTCAAAATGTACCAGAGTTGATTAGTTTTCTTTGAGAACTATGCAAGAGAAGTATGAAAAACTTCTCATTGTTTTTGAAAGAAGAGTTGATGCACATCATCTTGAGCAATATGTGAACATTGTTGTGATTCTTGATAGAGCTCTATGATGAATATAGGGCTTGAAGAGCAAATGTTATACTTGTGAGAGAATTCTACATTAACTTCAATAGAAAGCAAGGGAAGGAGATTGTTACTACCAATGTGAGGGGAATGAAAATCAAGATTACACTAGCCTATATTAGAAAGGTCTTGAATCTTCCTAAGGTCCCTATGTATAGCAGCAATGTTTTTACATATTCTATAGGATTAGTTGCGGGTTCTAAGAGCTACAACATGAGGATGGAGCATCTTTGTGTGAGGATACATCATGATATCTTCAACTCAAGACACCTCAAGCCTTCATTCTCCCCAACCTCTTCCTCAAGTTTGGTTTGTATCCTAGTGCAGATTACACCACTCTTAGCATTTAGAATATAGTCTTGATGTATTGGATGTGATCCTACAAGGCTATGTTTTAGCTGATGTGTATGGTTGCAGCTACTACTAGGGAGGTGTTTTAGAAGAGGGCTTAATAGAAGGCTTAGTTTGTATATCTTTTTTTTTATACACAGATTTGCCACGATCAGATGATCTCCTTTTAATTTTTTGATTGATATGAGAAGGGGAGAGCTTCACTTTCTGCTAAAACTGTGAGGACGAGCTTAGGTGCAAGGGGAAGGATGAGATCGTTGTTAGGCAATCATCTGGATCACATCCATCTATTTCACAGGCTATCGGTTCCTCTAGTTCTACTCACTGGACTCTGCAGTCTCTTAGAGAGAGTATAGAGACAAATAGGAGGGACATGACCATGCAACACACCTATTATGATACTTCCTTGTGTAGTATTATGGGAGCTCTTTGTTGGATAGATCCATCTCTAGACAGATAGCCTATGTATGGTGATAATAACATAAACGTAGCACAACATACATGAGCTTCTCATCCAACCACTTTGCACAAAGCTAATAGCGGAGATGATGAGGATGAGAAGATGGGAGATTGATATGGTATTAAATAGAATCTAAAATTGCAAACGCGCAACTATCAAGTGGTAATATAAAAGATTGTCAAATCCCATGAGGAAAGTTTTGTAAGAATTAATTAAAATTGGTTCTTAAGTTGTGTGTCTAACAATTAGGAGTGATAAAAGTGATTGTGGAGAGATAAAAAGAGTGGTTATGATTATATGAAGAAATAAAGGAAAATGAACCTAAGAAACAAATAAGAGAAAAATCAAGAATAAAGAGGAAAATAAAAAAAGTAAAAGATGGAGGATTTAATTAGATATATGAGGAATCTAGAATTGAATTCACTAGCCAATTTCATTTATAGATTACGAACTATTCTCTTTTTATCATATTTTACTTTAGATTTATTAAGCATAGAGTATCAAACTACATAAGGAAATATAATCTATCAAATTATAATCCAAGTAAAATTAACATTCATGAAAAGAATAACAACTAGGTAGTAATTCTAGAATTTATAAGCATAACCTATTAAACCACTTAAGATAAGTATAGATTATTAAATTCTTCATCTATCAATTAGTTCTCTAGTTGATTATCCTAAGCATGATCATTTTAAGCACAAGAGAATAATTCATAAATTATAAAAAAGCAAACTAGTTTCATACAATTCTAGAATTTCTACAAGAATTACTTTCATATCTTAGAAAAAAAATAAAAAATAAAAAATAAAATAAAATCTATACTAGATAGAATAAAATGAAGAGAATAAAAATAAAAACTAATTCCCAAGAGGGTTCTAGCCTCTTGGATAATGAGAGGAAAAGAATAAAAATAAAAACTAATTCCCAAGAGGGTTCTAGCCTCTTGGAGAATAATACAAGAAAATAAAATTTAAACTATGCAAAAAAATAAAAATAAAAATAAAAATATACTACAAAATACAAGAAAATAAAGACATGAAAGTAAATTTACTCTACAAGCATTAAAATAAATTCAAAATAAGAGGGTTTTAGCCCCTTGAATATCTAAAACAAAAAAATATTACAAGAAAATAAAAAGTAAAAGAGAAAATTTACATTACAAGAGGGTTTTAGCCTCTTGAAATTAAACATTCATCCTCATCTTCATCTTCATTATCAAACAAAACAAAGAAAAGAAAATTATGAAGAGGTGAAAAATTCTTTTATTAATTGCAACAAAGTTATAATTTTGGAAGGTCTTCTCTATTAAGAGTAACTCTCCTCTCCAAATAGAGTTATTATAAAAAATTTCACACCCAAACCCCTTAGCATCTACCCCTATTTATAATCTGCAGCAATAAATGAGAACCTTTGGATATTACTTGGAGATCAAAGATAAAATCATGGCCATAAAATAGTTTTTGTTGTGAACCAATCGGTTGGCTAATCGGTTGGCCAATCGTTTCACCGACCGATTGGTATGCAACAAATTGTTTTTTATTTCTTGACTAGATTTCTTTACGGATCCTTGAGCTTTCTTAGGCATTCTTTTACCTTTATTGGGCTTCAATAAATGGTAGAAAATCAGAGAGTTTGATTCTTTTGGGCTTTTATTCTTTAATCCATCATTAACCTGCAAATTAAGATAAAATATAATTATTAGTGATATTTTTATTTAAATAAAATAGATAATAAGGGTATAAAATATAATAAAAATGTGGTTACCAGAGATGATAAAGATGATGAGTAGATGATCGAAAGATTTTTGGAGTTAGAGGTCAAATATTTTTCCTTTTATTTTGGACATGTATATTCTTTTGTAATGTTTGAGATACTTGGTATGTACTAACTTATTATCTACATTCTGGTTGATGATATTAGTTTCATATTTTGCATGCTCACATTCATGTTATATGTACATATTTTTTGATTTTTTATTTCTCTCTCTTTTTCTTTGTAGGGTTGTTTAGGTTTTTTCCCATTTTTTAATAAAAAACAAAATAAAAATTTCTCTTTCTTTGTTTTATTTTCTTGAAAAAACCCTTTAACATGCATATGTATATCCTTTCACAAGATTGATTCAGATGATGTTATCTTTTTGGTATATAGGCTTGATTGTGTTACACATGTTCACATATTATTTTTCAATTTAATATGTATGTATGTTTGCACAAAATAATCAAAATGGATTTCATGACACATTGCTTATATGAGATATTTCATGTTGTAATTTCACACATCTATATCTATACTTATCATATTTTGTGATGTGAAATAGTGGCAGAGAGTCTTATATCTAGTTTGTAGATATTTTGGTTATATCAAATTTGTTAAGCTTATTTTTGCCTTGGCTAATGCACAATTCTTTATCATTATATGTACAAAAGTGCTTTTATTTAAAATATCAATCAAATAATAAGAGTGTATTCATTAAAAGATGATCAAAGATCCACACCTCTTATGAAATTCACAAAAACTTAGGTATATATTCGTCAAAAGATAGTTAAAGACCCCACACGCATGGATTTGTGTCTGTACATGTCTCAAAGGGTAGCTGATGTGTTGTGAAAATAGTGTCAAGATTGCAAGTAATCAATCAAGTTATAGTATAGTTACAATATCGATCCCACGAGGAAGATGTGTAGAAAAAATTCTAACAATAGTTTTAGATGTATGTGGACAAAGAGGAGAGAAAGGGAAAGTGATATAGAGATATTTAAAAATAAAAATATTAGAACAAGAGGGGAGAAAGAGAGTGAACAAATGAAAGAAAACATAGACTAAACAATGATAAGAAATAAAGAAAATAGAAAAGACCCAAATCAAGAAAGAAAAAATAATCAAAAAGGGGAAAATCAAAACAAGTAAAGGATAGAAGAAATCAGGTAAAGAAGATAGAAATCTAGAATTAAATCCACTAGCCATTAGTTAATTTCATTTAGAATTTATGAACTACTCTCTTTTTATCACATTTTACTTTAGATTTACTAAGTATAAACTATCAAACTACTTAAGAAAAATATAACCTATTAAATTATTATCCAAACAAAATCATTATTCATGAAAAGAAAAATTAACTAGATAGTAATTCTAGAATTCATAAGTATAACATATCAAACTAATCAATATAAGCATAAATTATCAAATTCTTCTTCTAAAAATTAGTTTTCTAGTTGATTATCCTAAGCATGATCATTTTGAGCACAAAGAAAGTAATCTACAAATCATAAAAGAAATCAAACTAGTTTCATACAATTTTATAATTCTTACAAGATTTAGTTGCACATTTTAAAAAACAAAAATAAAGAAGTAAAATATAGCTTAGAGAGCATAAAATAAGGAGATCTAAAATAAAAACTAAGTATAAAAATAAGAATAAGAATAGAAAATAAAGATCTAAACTATGAGTATAAATAAAATCTAACTAACAAAAAATAAAAGAGAATAAAAGTAAATCTATAGTACAAAAGAAAATTGAAAAAAAATAAATTCTACAAAGCATGAGAATAAACAATAAATATAAAAGAGTATGAAAGTAAACCTATACTCCAAGGCAAATAAATCTAATTTACCAACATAAAAGAAAATAAAATGCTAAAACATGAATTTCTAAAATAAAAAAATAAGAAAGAAAAATAAAAACTTACCTTTCAAGGGGTTAGTCTATTGAAAACAAATATTCACCTTCATTAACAAAGAAAAAAAATAAAATTGAAGAAGAAGAAATTTTTATTTACTACAAACTTGAAATGTTTACAAATTGGAAGATCTAATTAAAAGTCCTCCTCTTTAACAAGAAGTTTATAAAAATTTTCACACCCTCAAACCCTCACTCCACCCCTCTATTTACAAATAATAATAATCACTCATAACTCTTAAATTTGTCTTGGCGCACAAATAAGCCTCACAACCATAGGATTTGGCTTAGGCCCCAAGTAATCCTAAAAAACCATAGGATTTTTGAAAATAATCTATACCATTGATTCAATAATTGAAAGATGGGCTTGTGTGCTTCATTTCTCTTACATTTAATTCATTTAAAACTCTTATGCTTCTCTTGAATGCCCTTAGGATTATTAGAATTTAGCCTGGCCATCAAATAATTGAATATATATAGTAATTAAATTTGGATTAAAATCATAACTTGCAATTATGGATGCAATTTCTAAAATCTACTGTAAAACCCTGTAATTTTGAAAATATTATGATAAATAATATGAAATGAGTTTTATTATGGTTGATATTAATCTGGAATGAATGAACAAGATTGTAATTGATTTAAGATCGATTAAGTACATATAAATATATATACATATGTATAAATGTGTATGAACATGAGTAACTGTCGGCTGAAAACACCTCTGGTCAGTCGACCGACCCGAGTAAACGGTCGACTGATGGACACTGATTGGTCGATTGATTATTGGAATCAGTCGACCAATAGATGCACAGAGACTGGGTTAAGGTCGAGTTAGATTTAGGGCTGTTTGATCACACACCTATATATATGATTTATACCCGATTTTTCTCCTCTCTCCTTCGGTAATTCCCATATTGATCAGCAGCCACCCTTCCCCTCAAAAACCCTAATTCAACAGTTTGAGTATTTGGAGAGCCTTGAGAAGTAAAAATACCTAAAGAAGGAGGAGATCAATGATTTTTGACGAAAGAGGATTGTGTCTCTCGCGTGTTTGGGAGTTCAGCATGAATCTTTAAGGTGAGTTTTATTTCCTCCAATCCTATCCTCGTTTTCCTTGGTTCTTCTTAGTTTTTATTGGATTTCTAAAACCTATTTTATGCGTAAAGTTTGCCCATTTATTTTGTATGATATAAAGATTTGATCTTTCAGACATAAAAAGTTATGAAAACGGATTCATAAGTTAGATTTTTTATTTGAAGTAAGTAAACACAAGATTTTAACTAATTTGATTGGTTTCATGATTAACTTGTAAATATTACATGTTAGGGTTTGTAGATCCCTCAAATATTCATAAGTGTGTTTTCATGCAATAAAATACAGACTAATTAAGTTTTAACACATGAGTTTTATTTGAAAGTTTTTAATTTTGATGTATTGTAGATAAAAAACCAAACATTTTGACCCGACCCCAGCATCGGTCGACTGATCAAGAGAATCAATCAACCGAACTGGTCTTCAAGAAGTAAAATTTTGCCCTGGTCGGTCGATCGAACCTAGCAATCGGTCGACCGATCCACGCTGGAATTTTTGTGCACGCGTTGTGCAAGCCAGTGGTGAAATTACCCTAAAGGAGGGGTGAATAGGGTATATGCTAATCTAATTTGATATTAATGCCAAATTAAAATCTTATTAATTATGAACTCTCGCAAGTATGATATTCAAGGAGATATGAGCAAGTATATGAAAATGAACAAGGGCGATATAAATATGAACTACTAAACAAATGAGATAGTACGCAATATGACAATCAAACAAAAAATATGATCATGGAGTTCGGTCCTTTCGACCTATGTCTCCGCTCCCCACTCCCGAATAGAATCCACTATCTCAAAATATACTATACAATCGATTTTCAACGCTCACCGACAAATATTTACAATACTCACAATGCAATCACACAACACACTCTCTAAGTGTTGGCCTAGCCCGTGTCGCCTTCCTCAAGTGCTCGGATTTACAACCTCTTTCTAGACTTTACTACTATCGTCATGTTGGTCTCTTTGTTTTGATGATGTTTAACAAACAATTTACCACTAATGTTGATTGTCTAGTATTTGTATTTTCTTATTTATTATAGACAAACAACGTGTCAGAGGATGGATGGAATTGCGCATTCACGATCATATCCAATGGAGGTTGGCGGTATTATGGAGTGAAACAATACAATTTAAGTTAAAGATTCAAGTTCCCGCTTCATCCGCAAGTGTACCAAGTTGAGCTCAGTGAAGATCAAGATCATTGCTTGGGTAATTTAGTTTAGGAGTTTATATTATGTGTGTTAAGTACTTTAAGCTCAATCATATATACACACATATTTTATTGGTTTCCTTGTATACATATGTAGTTATATGTATATATATATATATATATATATATATATATATATATATATATACACACACACACACACACGCACACACACACACACACACACACACACACACACACACACACTTTAATTGTGGTATCTATGTATATATATAGTTATATATATACATATATGTTTTGGTTTGATAGTTTTTAAGTTTTAATATGAAACAATTGAATACAATTGAAAATACATTTCTTGTTTCATACTTATATGCATATATATGATTTCATCAATATTAATGTTATTTAGTTCAATGAAATCATATTTATTGTTTTTGAAAAGTTTGCAAAATATGCAATTTTGTGAAAATATTATATTCTTAGTTTTTGGACTTAACAATAATCATATACATCTTTTATTAAGTCTATAAAATCATTTTGTAATGTTTCAAAACATGGTTAAGCTAAAATGTCAAAACTCATGTGTTTACGTTTTCATGTTTTGGACTATTTTGCAAAATGATGATAATTTACATTTGGGATGTCCTTTTTAAAAAATAGTTTTTACAACATGTTTATTATCATGTCTACAATCATTTTCCAAAGTTTCATAATTTTTAGAATTTATTTGATATTTTAAACAGGGTTTTAAAATCAAAAAACTGCTTCAAAACTTGTTTTTCTTATGTATCTGTTTGCAGTCGACCGTCACAGTCGACAGCCTTGAGTCCAGAGACTCAGATTATTTTTTGGTGGCTCACGATCGACCGTGGCGGTCGATCGGATGGAGTCTAGAGAGTTTTACGGTCGACCGTCATGGTCGACCGGCTATTTTCCAGAGCCCATAATCTATTTCTGACCTGCTCGTGGTCGACCGTGCGTTTCCCACGGATGACCACCGAACTATCATTCAGACTCTAACGGCTAGTTTCCAAAGCCGTTTTTGGATTGGTTTTTTGGTCTTTTCTTGGCTTTCTCTTGGCTTTGGGGTTTCATATAAATACCCCCTTATACCTCAGTTCTAAAATAATCCAAGAAATATTTTAATCAAGTTTTAACAAGGGTTTAAGTTTGTTTAAGAAGCTTTTAAGAATTTGAGAGTTTGATTTTGTAAAATCAATTTCACAAGAGCTTGAGGAGATTATCTATTGGTGTTTGAGCATCCAACTATTCTTCCTCTATCTCTTGTTATCTATAGAGAAGTTTTCTAAACTCAATTTCTAGCTTTGAATTTATATTATTTGATTATTATTCTATTAAGCTAGTATTTATATTTGAGTTTAGTTGATTTAATTTCACTCATTGTTTACACATACCCACTTGAGCTTATTGTATTTACATTCATAGTATAATTTGGGTTGTAGGGAGTTGTAACAATTGAGAGTGAGCTTAATTGAGTTCTCATTTATTGTAGAGAACAAATTTGTATTTGTGAGCCTTAATTGTGTAGATCACTTTGTAATATACTTGTACACCGAGAGGAGTGTGTGGTGAGAGACGGGGTCGTCCCAAGAAGAGTGCAGTAGGTTATAATACCTAGAGAGAGATTATAATTCCTAACACTTTAGGGAGATATGAACTAGAGACCAACACTTAAGAGGGTGTAAAGTGGGATTGCAAGAGTGTAAGATTGTAAAGTTTTCGGTAAACTAGATAACCGAGTGTGAGGTGTAAACGTTATTCGGGTGAGCGTAGAAAACCTGGTTGTGATAGTAGAGTTCTCCTCGAGGTGAAGAGCGGAGATGTAGGTCGTGGGGACCGAACTTCGTGATCATATCTTTTGTTTGTGATTATATTAGCGTACTTATTCTTATATTCATATCTTATATCGCCTTTGTGTATTACTCTTCATATTTCCCTATCACGTTTGTAGATTGTTTATTTCACCTTTGTATTAGTTTATATATCCTTGCATATAATTCACCATATATCTCTTTGCTAGGGTATATCTCTTTGCTCATATTACATATTCTTGCTCATAACATATTGTATATCTATCTTACAAGAATAATTTATTAATAAGTTTTAATTGGCATAAATCGTATTAGATTAGCATAAGACCCTAATCACCCACCCTCTAGGGTCTAACACACCACTCTTTTTGGAATCGACCACGTCTCTCACCACACACTCCTCTCGGTCTACTAGTGTATTACAAAGTGAACTCTCAACAACAAGTACAAATAAAATGATTTGTTCTCCAATAGAATTTGAGAACGAAATAATCTTACTCAAACTCACTCACAACCCAAATGTATTATATGTAAATATACTCAAGCTCAAATATGGGTATGTGTGAAATAATATGAACGATTATGAAAACTAAACTCAATGTAAAATCTAGCTTAATAAAATGAATAACAAATAATTGTATAAGGCTAGAGATTGAGTTTAGAAGAATCTTCTCTGAAATTTACGAAAGAGAGATGGATGAAAATGAAGTTCAAACCGATAGAACCAATCTCCTCTTTCTCTTGTGAAAGTTGCTTCACAAAAACTTGTAAAACAATACTTAAACAATTTTTAAACACTTGTAAAATTTAATTAAAACTTTTTTTGTAGTTAGAAGTGTTAAATGTAATAGGGTATATATAGGGTAGAAGAAATCGGCCTAAGAAACCATCACAAAACAACAAAAATAATAAAAACACAAAATCTAAAAAACTAGCCGTTATGCCAACGACTACTAGTTCGGTCGACCGGATGACAACGGTCGGTTACCGAAGGATGTTCATCGGTTGACCGAACACAAGTTGTCGGTCGACCGAAACACCCTAAGAAAAACAGCTGAAAACTTGAGTTCTGGTCGGTCAATCAGAAGGTCAAGTTCGATCGACCGAAATGCCCTGAGAAACAAAATAGGAAAATTTTGCTCTGGTCGGTTGATCAGCATGCTTTGTGCGGTTGACTGAAAACTGATATCTGATAAAACAGTTTGAAAATCTAAATTTGAAACGTCTTTAAAAATATCAAATAAATTCTAAAAATTGTAAAACTGGGGAAAATGTTTATAAACATGAAAAACATGTTACAAAAGAAAATTTTCAAATTGCATTTCCCATTTGTAAAAACTTATCGTTTTGCAAAAACTCAAAAATACGTGTTTGTATGAACACTTGATTTTGACATATGTTTTAAACAAAGTTGTAAAAACATTTTGAACTGATTTATGGACTATATAAAAGATGTATACAAAAATTATTTTGTCTATAAGTTAATAATACAAAGATTACTTAAAAATACCCAAATTATGATAAAAGTAAGAAATGTGTATGTCTATATAATTGAGCTTAAAAGTATTGATACACAAAATACACATCCTACACTAATATACCATATAGATTGTATATGAAGCTCGATCGAGGATCTTGACTTGACTTGTATATGCTCTATTCACAATCTAGCTCTTGAATCATTCAACTTGGGTTAATCAATCAAAACTAAACATTAAAAGCCACGTTACAATTTATTTGTTAAATATCAAAACAAGATTAGAGAATTAGGCTTACCACATAAGTCCTAACAAATGGAAGATATCGGTTGAATGGTTTTGTGTTGTTTGGAAAATATTGTTTCTTTCCACATGCTTTTGATCACGAACACAAAGTTTGAGTCGCCCATCGATGTACGTGCATTACCATGAGAGAGCGTGTATTGTGTTGAGCACGCACGAGCTTTTAGAGGTGCATAATTTAATATTTGAGCTTGTCATGATAGAGAGTAAAGTTTATTTCATTCTATGGTAGTTTTGGATGCTTGAGTAGGGTTAGTTAGTGCACCACAACGAGACCATGGATTGACTACACTCAGAGTATATTAGTTGGTATATTGCAATGAGATCACAGTAGACTACACTCTGTTATGCATCACTGTATTTTCAGAACAGGTTGACATGCCTATTCTCCACAAGGTGTTCGAGTAAGGTAGTGAGCCGCAAAATATTAAGACGAGCCACAAGATATTGTGAGAGCCTTACTCAGCATCATTATTTTCTTGTAGAGAATCATACAAAATTGTAAATTTACTCTTATGTTACCTACCTCGAGGGTAGAGTATAAGGCTATGGTTTATTGTGTACTACGTATCTTAGATAATATATTTTACCGAATATTTATTTTTGTTCCCATGCTAACTACCCGAGGGAAATGTGAGTTGTTATGATAAAATTTATTATGGGTGAGGCTTGGTAATGTATTGCTTTTTGTTAATTATTTTATTCATATGATTTTGGAGTTAATATTCAGTGATCTATAATTTGAGATACATGGTATATATATGAGGGTTTTCTTATTTGGATTATTTCGTTTGACGTACTTATTCTCGTGTTGTGAATTTCTAAATATTAATTCCTCTTAGTTTAGGTTGTAGAATTTATATATCTATATTCGATGTAACTTATATACACCTAACCTCCTTCCCTTGGGGCGGTGGAGATGATCTCGCTAGCGCTTTGACGCTCGTTGTTTTTATCTTTTTCAGGTAGTGAGTCAGGCGTCCGGAGAGTCGCAAGTTGACAGAGATTCAGTTTAGCTCGCTGTCATCTATTAGTAGTTAATTAGTGCTTCACAGTAGCTTATTGTTTTGTTTTTAGTCTTTAGAGATGTATTTCATGTTGGAGGTTGAGTGCCTTAGTACTCTTTTAAGTAGACTCCTGTATTTAGAGAATTATTACTCTTATTTCAAATTTTCAGATGTACTTCTTTTCTTTTGTTGGAACATAATTATAAACGTTATTGGATCTTTTCTCTATATTGTGTTGCTTGTATTATCATCTTTACTATATATGCTTGTAGCCTCACTTCTTGTATTTGATTCTAAGAGAGAGATATTACCGTGATGGTGAAACATGTTATTGTATAGTGTTTGGTGCATGACATGTTTGACATCTTTGGGTTCACCTTAGACTGGAGCCTTGTGTGAAACCAGTGGCATCACATCTACTAATCTGGATAGCTGTCTCATCCAAATAGGCAATTTCATATATAATATGTTAAATCTGCTTCCTGAATTGGGAGATATCATCTTTTTTTTTGCAATTGACTATCTTGAGCACGAATTTGACTTTGTTGCTTTTTAGATTTGATTTAATTCTCGATTACATGTCAAGTTATTATTAATTACTAACCAAAAAATGATGAGTGCTAAAATTTTGCTTTTAGAATTAGTCATGGGCTTTCGATTTAAGCACTCTGAGCATCATTGGAGATATTTTGGGCTCGAAATACTTTTCATTTGAGCTCTTATTTAATAATTATTTATTACCTATAAATTAAGATAAAAAATATTATTAGTAGATATATTTATTCAAATAAAATAGATAACAAGGTTATAAAAGTACAAAAAAATATAAATGATCAATAGCCATTCTGTACCGAATATATTTTATATTTAGAGATAGTGTGAATCAACTGCCAAATAATATCTTTTTCCTCCTAAATCTTATATGGTTGAGGTGATAGGGCGATACTTGATCATTATATTTGTTTAAAAAATTGGGTAGGTCTTCTTAATGCTCAATATTCACTTTGATACACCTAAATTTATCTAATAAAGTGGTGTAAGTCTTTCATTATTTGTTTCACACACTTTACACTGATATTTAATCTTTTGTATGTGCTCATTGGCATATTTTCTCTTGATTACTGTGTTTTGTCATTAAATTTTGATCTCTTAAGCTATCTTTTCTATAAAATTTTGTGTGAACTAGTGTGCTTTTTTCTTTCGTACACATTTTGAATTATTTTTATCTAAATTTCTGCTATTTGTAGTATATCCGTTGGTGTGTTTTTCACTTATGCTAATAACAAAAGGGAGAGAATGTGGTGAAATTTGATGATGATTTTTTGCATGCATGAGTTTTTGTCAAAATTTTCATGTTTTAATTTTTTTTAAAAAAAATTGAAGCACTCAATACATTATTTTAAGAGGAGTCTTTACAATACATATAGTTTCATAAGCTACACGAATATAAGTGGAGGTTTGCATTTTTTGCATGAAAATGTATTTGTGCTTATTATTGCTATTTATATATCTCAAACATGTGTATATTTAGTATTTCAAATTCCAAGTTTGTTACAATCAAAAGGGGGGGATTGTTAGGATATACTCCGTATAATAGCTCTTAGTTGAGTAATAACAAATTCCCATTCAGTACTAATAATTATTTGAAATGATATAGTACATGTGAATACATGTATAGGAAATATTCTAGGCAACAACACAAAAATCAGCTCAAGAGCTGACTCTAGCCTGCTCACTATCGATGGTCTACATCGACTCATCGATGGTAGGTTGCGCTCATCGATGGTTAATGTGCATCATCGATAATTTTTACTCTAAAGACTTTTGTATCATCGATGACTTTCTGAACCATTGATGGGGCCTAGACACCATCGATGGTCAAGAGCCACCATCTGTAAACATGGCAGAAGGGTAGTTTTTCAGATTTAATTAATGTCAGTCATTCGTTATGTTATATATCTTCAATCTCTGTCAAGTTTAGGCTATCTTTTTCTTGACCTATTGAGGAGTTTATATCATTAAGAGAGAGAGAGAGAGAGGGAGAGAGAGAGAGAGAGAGAGAGAGAGAGAGAGAGAGAGAGGAGGAGGAGGAGGAGGAGGAGAAGAAGAGACTTCTAGGCTTTTGATTTGTGAGATATTACATTAAAGAATTTGACCCTAGGAGCCTCGAAAAACTTTTTGGCCACACACAACATCTCTACGTTATTTCAGCAAGGAGAGTTGTGCTTGGATTCATCATCTACATCATTTCTTCATTGAGCTACTCTTTTATTCATTGAATAACAGTTTGTTTAACAAAATTGATGTAAGATCTTTCATATTTTCTAAACTTTAACTTTGGTTGTTTGGTTATTTAAACTTATTTTTACGACATAAGCAAGTAAGTTGTAATTGAGGGTTGAATTTAGCCAGGGCTAGTTGTAACTTATTGTGTAGAGTTAGGTTAGATAATTAGTTTCGAGTAGAATTTAGGGTGCAGCCTTGTAGGCTTATTGAATCAGGTTTGTGATTGAAAGATATAGTGAGGAAGTCTTTTTGCGAGAAGAAAGAGTGGATATATGATTGTTATCCGAACCACCTTTTGGTAGAAAATTTATAGTAAATAAAATGAAAGAAATTTGATTTGTATTCTCTCGATCTTAATTATAATTTGAATTCCGATTACAAAAGAGAGGAGAATTAATCTGAATTCTCTCCTTTGTTTAATTTTAGGTTCTTCACGGTGGCGATAGAGTGCTTCTCTCGAATGCTCGTGTTGAGTTTGCTCTCCGTTGACGATCCGAACGTCTTGTGTCACTGGAACGTGATTTTCTCCTCATGATTTGATGTTATGGAGGACTTGCATGGTAAGTTTGAAACTCTGAATGAGTTGATAACTCAGAACAAGTTTAAATTCTTGTAAAATAGTTGATTGATCTTAACCATAATTGGTTAGACAAGCCAAGCACGAAGATAGCCGCAAGAATATGTTGCCGGGAAGATGATCGGAAGAAGTCGATCTCTAGATCTCCAAAATTCTCAAAGATCCAAATACCCCCCTCTCCTCTCCGATCCGAACTAAGTTGATCTTTTAGCTATTTATAGGCAACTAGGGGGTGTAACCGCCCCTAAAATCACACCTTTGTGGTGCTAATGGGATGTAACCGCCCTTTTAATCACTCCTGAGTGGAGTTGTAATTCCTTTAGATCATGAGAAACGGTTTTGAAACCGTTCAGCTCGTGTTTGAACAAGTCAAATACAAAACTCGTGTTCTGGTGTGAATTCTGTGTCCAAACGCAGCGTCTGGATGCTGCGTTTGTAGCAATATAGAAGCTGCGGTTGCAGCAATTTGGAAGCTGCGTTTGGCAGTAGATGGAAGCTGTGTTTGGCAGCTTTTGGAGGCTGCGTTTGTGGTCGAACATGAGCTGCGTTAGTAGCTGGATCTGAGCTGTGTTTACAGCATTTAGAGCTGAATGTGAGCTTCATTTGCACTGTGTCAATGGCTATGAACGTGGTGCGTCTTTATGCTGGTACGCGAGGAGGACTTTCGTGTCTTAGTTTGAAGAGACCCGTCAATTTATAGTCTCTTTCTGTCAGAGCGTTGAAAAGATCATCATTTTGTAACCTTTGCTTTAGCTCTTTGATATGTGAGAGTCATCAGATTGTAACCCCTGATGTTGATTATGAAGGCTATTGACTAGAGCTTTTATCAGTTATTGTGAAAATCATCAGATTGTAACCTTCATCGATGAAAGTCTTTAAATTATAGCCTTCTGAAAGCCGTCAAATTGTAACTTCAATCATTGATGTTTGATGGGGATCAGCTATCTGCAATGATTTTTAGACAGCCTACATAACCCCCTCCAAAGTTTTCAAAAGTTCGTGGTTGACTGGGATGAATTTTTAGAATACTTTGGATCTCAACTCTGATCTTGGAGCTGTTGATTCCTTGTCATAAGGAGTTTTTCTTTGCACCCGCTTCGAAGGCATCTTGGTTGAAGGGATTTTCTACATAGGACCTGAGCTTTGAAGAGAAACTATAGCGACGGTACATGCTATACACGAACAGAAGCTCTCAAATGTCACATCACGGCTCACATCCATTTAGCTGATGGACCCGCAAACATTTATAGGATTTTTAGCAAACCCTCAGCCATCAACGGATTTGATAAGCCTTTACCGACTACCATTTGAGTCGGGCTAGCATGTGAATTATTTGAATCTGTTTCACATGTAACGTTGTGGTAAGAGAATGAACCCTCTTAGACTTGATGCTATGATTTTGAATACATCGACTTTGTTATTTTTACGGGAAATAACTAATCGGTAACGCGTATTAGGCATAGACTTATCTCTAATTAGGGATCGAGATAAACTCCCCCATGCGTATAAGGTATAGATTTTAGCGTTATTAATAACGACCTGCCACGATGTTGAATACGTGGGCTTTGCTATTTTCACGGGAATACGCTACTCGACAGTATTTCTTAGATGCAGACTTATCTCTATTTAGGGATCGAGATAAAGTCCCCCAGATGTAGATTCTGGTGTCTTTTTCATGGTAAAAGACTAACCGGCAACGTGTGTTAGGCGTAGGCTTTGTCACTGTTTCTTCATGTGTTATGTTTTCACTTGAAATACTGAAAGAAAGTTGAAAGTGACAAAGGTGTAGTATTAACTTGGCATGAATTTTCACTTAGAGTAAAATTCAAAAATTTTCTTTATTATCACTAGGATAATTCCAGAAAATCTTTAATCCGCTGGGGATTTTATAATGAAACTTGCTATTCTTGTTAAAAAAAGGATTAACAAGTTCATTGGGGGGTTTGACTGTTAAATATGTGATGTTAACCTAATAGTATTTTATGGGCCTATCGTATTGAATAGAGTCGATAAGTTGGTTTGGTTGTCAGAGATGTGATGTTAACTTGACTGGTTTGAGAACCTATCACTCTATTAAGGAGAGTCGATAAGTGGATTGTGTCATCAGAGGTGTGATGTTAACTTGATGGGTTTGTGGACCTATCACTCTATTAAAGAGAGTCGATAAGTTGATTTTGTCAGAGGTGTGATATTAACGTGACAAGAAGAATATTGTGATCGGGGTAATTTTGAGGACCTATCGCTCTATTGGGAAGTGTCGATAAGTGGATTTTGTCAGAGGTATGGGATTAACGTGAAAGAATTTGTTATGATCGGAACAACTTTGTGGACTTATCATGCTATTGAAGAGGATTGATAAATTTATTTATCAAAGGTGTGATATTAACGTGACAGAAATTTCGTACTTGTGATTTGAACAAGATTTTGAAGACTTAACGTCTTGCTGGGGAAGATTGCGATTTGAGCAATTTTGAGGACCTATATCCTATTGAAGAGGATTGATAAGTTGATTGTTAGATATGTATTGTTAATGTGACAAATCAGGAGTGATGCAAACTGAATTCATACTCCGTTGGGGTGAATTTCATCAGAAGTATAATGTTAACTCGACGATGTGAAAGATTCGTTACTCTTAATCCAGTGGATTCTAAGTAACCAACCCCCAATCTTGATTAAGACTTAGCAGGGGAAGAAAAAGAGGGGGTAGACATGACATATTGCCTTGTGGGCTAGTATCCATCAAGTCGGAATAGAGGCTCATCATCTAGTAGGACACTATCTGATGAGTTTGACTATCGGAGATAACTGTTAACGTGATAGTTTTGATAGACCCGCCATCCTACTGAAGAGGATTGGTGGGGAATTTGGAGGAAATGGACTATCAGAGATAACTGTTAACGTTATAGTTTTGGTGGACCCACCATCCTACTTGAAGAGGATTGGATGGGGAATTTGGAGGAAATGGGCTATCAGAGGTAACCGTTAACATGATAGTTTTGATGGACCCACCATCCTACTTGAAAATAATTGGTGGGGAAATTTGGAGGAAATGGACTATCAGAGGTAATCGTTAACGTGATAGTTTTGGTGTATCCGCCATCCTACTTGAAGAGGATTGGTGGGGGAATTTGGAGGAAATGGACTATCAGAGGTAACTGTTAACGTGATAGTTATGGGACCTACCATCCTACTAAAGAGGATTGGCTTCAGTGGCCATAGTATCTTCCCCTTCTGACTGATAAGATTAGGTTTGGTCCGATTGCTCAGGTTGATCCTGCCTACTTTATTCTTCAGCTTTGCCTGGCAATAATCTTTTGAGCCTGTTCTCTTTGAGAGATTAGTTATCTCCAGGAACGACATTCTACAACCCTCATTTGTGCTAGAAGGTCGGTCTGCAAGTTGTGTCGACAGGTTTCCACTAAGGTAGACTGTGTCATACCTGTCAGACATCGTAGAGCCATGTTTCGAGACCTTTTGACGAAGTCTTTGACGGACTCTCTCTTTTTCTGCTTAGTGGCGAGAAGGGTATGGATGGAGACTTCTGTATCCTCTACAAAGAATCTTGACAGGAAGAGTCTCTCTAGATTCGTCCACCTTTGGATACATCCTGCATGTAGTTTCATGAACCATTCAAAGGCAACCCTCTTGAGGGTGCTAATAAACAATTGAGCCAGTATGGCATTGTTTGATATCACATTCCCAGTCTATGACTTGAAATGATAGATATGTTAGTTCAGTGATTCTGTACCATCGAAAGTTTATAGCATCGAGACTTTAAACTTTGGAGGATAAGGGGTAGCATCCCATTCGACAGGATAGGGCCTGGCAACTCCCTCATCTTGGAGCTCGCTTCTGTTAGCAATGGTATTGAGGCGGGATTCCAATTCTTTTATTTTGGCCGATTGAGGATTCTGCTCATTCTCGGCTTCTTTCTCTTCTTCAGATGAAGAGACTATGTGATGAGCTTCTTGATCAGAGGTCTCGTTCACTTTTTGTTTCGCCTTCGATGTAGACGATCCTCCTTTCTTGGAGGAATCTTGCCGAGTTGTGACTCAGCTTTCTAAAAATTGGCTCTATTAGCAATGATTTGAGCCATCATATCCCGAAGTTGATTGATGGTTTCTTATTGTGCTTGGAACATGGCCTCCTGCTCAACAACCTTCTTTGAGAGATCTTCATGGTTTCCCGTCATATAGGCAGAGCTCTCATATTCAACAAAAGAGCTTGATGATTGAGACTCTGCAATGGCTGAGTGTTCATCCTCAGAATTGGTTCCTCTAGCTAATCTTCGATAGTTGACAGGAGGAATGGCTCCCATCCGAGTCCGAGTGTGTCAGTAGACTTCTTCAAACTCGTTAGTAATTTCTCTGACGTTCGGTGAACGGCTTGTCTCAGAGTCATCGGAACTAGGACCTGAGACTTTTCCTCTGCCGATCACATTGATAGTGACCCCAGGATATTTGGTCTCTGGAGATTTCTTCTTGTGCGAATGTCGTCGTTGGTTAGGTAAGGCAGCATGCGTTAATTGGTTGAACACCAATGGTTTGGTCGCATATAAGCAGTAGTGACATCCTAAGAGGACCGGGAATCAGACGTTTACATTAGAATGAACGAATGACTTACTGCATCGGTCTTTCTCCTAATATGAACACTCTCAAATCTATTGTGAAGACTCGAGAAGAATTACTCACTGATCGTGAAGTTTGAACTGGAACCCCCAGTCTATGATTGGATGGGACTGGCTCCTGGTAAGCATGGATATGGTCGAGATGCCTTGATTCAAAGACTTCTTATATCCGCCCCTCGATCTAATCACGCTACGCAGAGTATTCGGGGGTCTCGCTGACCAGGTTCTGTATTAGATTTTGTTACCTGAACGCATGCCTGAGGTTTAGGTTTTGCTGGTGAAACACAGTCCTGAGATCTGCATTTTGCTAGTGGAACACAGTCTTGAAATCTGCTTTTTGGTTCTAAAACTTATGCTTGAGAGTTGCGTTCAGTTAATGGAACTGTAAGACCCCGTTGATTTTGACAACTTTCAAGTGTGAATATGAGTGAACAAAGATAATTAATATATATTATAAATATCTTTGTGGCATGGTCATGCATGGGAAATGATATTTGAGCTTATGAGCATGTGTATATGCCTCAGGTATGAGGATAAGTTGCAAGTTTGCAAATCGTGTGCAAAAGAAACCAATGTATGCAGATTTTTGTTCATGAGTCGACTCATAGCATGTCATGAGTCGACTGATCAGGTTGAGTCGACTTGCGCCTGTCATAAGTCGACTCATGATATCGAGTCCTGTTCCCTTTTTCTTTCTGCTGAGTCGACTCATAATTTATGAGTCGACCCATGAGTAATGAGTCGACTCATGACATATCATGAGTCGACTCATCGACGATTTTCTGGGTGGTTTCGGGTCGGGTTTGCTGGGTTTCGAGTCGGGTTTTCATTGACTTATATATGCTTCCCTCACCCGAAAACTCACATTTCCCATCTGAACTCCCAAGAAACCCTAGCCCTCTTCCTCTCCCTCAAAACCCTAGGTGTTCTTGGTGTTTTTGGAGGCATTTCAAGGGGTTTTCAGTGTTCTCTCTTGGATTTCAGCAAAGGGGATTGCTATTCTTCACATTTGAGGCGAGTAGCATCTCACCCAAACCCTTCCCTATGTTTTTATTTATTTATAAACGTTTTTATGAGTTTTATTGAGCCTAAGCCTTATCTTCAAGTATAAATCAATGCTCTTGATAGGGTGAATGCTAGAAATCATGTGTTTGAGATTTTAAATCCCCACCAACCAGTTTTTAATGAAAACCCAGATCTGGAATTTTGTTTAAGGGATAAAAACATGAATATTTATTTTGGTTTAATGTTTTTCATTCATGTTTAGGGCTAAATGTTAGATCTAATCTATAAGAGATCGTTTCCCATGATAGATATGTTTTTCTTACTGTATAATAGGGTAAAATTGAAGGTTAGATATGTTGTATATCAGAAGAATTGAAATGGGTAACGTTTAGATCAAATTCCAGTTCATTATATGCAAATTTCAGCCCGTGAGTCGACTCACGACTCATCATGAGTCGACTCATCAGGTTGAGTCGACTCATGACCTGTCATGAGTCGACTCACGAAGTGTTATGATGTTTCCTTTTTGCTTCTGTTGAGTCGACTCGTCAATATACGAGTCGACCCATGAGCTATGAGTCGACTCATAAAAATCATGAGTCGACTCACGAAGTTGTATCCTGTTGCCATTTACCTTCTGCTCAGTCGACTCGTTATTGGTCACGAGTCGACCCATGAGGCTTGAGTCGACTCATTAGTGAGCATGAGTCGACTCATCCGAGATTTTCCTGTTTTCTTCGTGTTGCTGTTTAATCGCATGCTGTATACACTCATATAGATTGAACTCATGTGTGGTACATGTGAGATGACTCTTTCCTGATACAAAGTTAAGATTTGTACAGCAAGACATGTGTAAGAATTAAATAGACATTTCTTTACTAGTGGTAACTCCATGGTTCATATAAAGTCCTCGTGTTGGACTCTAAGCGACTAAAGTCCTCGTGTTGGACTATAAGCGACTAAAGTCCTC
>BQKN01001063.1:38177-68699 GCA_022839385.1 Asparagus kiusianus
CCGAGCTCCGATCGCCGGCGAACTAGAGGATCCGAACTCCTTTACCCCGAGCTTCTACTGAGTATTGAAGCTCTCCCCAACAACCTCGGTCGAACCGTCCAAGGGAAGCAGACCCGGCGCGAGCACCGGGCGAAGCATCCTGTAGCTACCTCAAAGTCCCCACAAAATTTAAACAAAGAGGGCATTCCCTCTGCTTCTGTTGTAATTCAGATTGATTTAGTTTGTAATAAGCTTTCTTATAAATACAAACAAAATCCCTCCCCTTTCCCGGGAAGATCAGAAATTTACACCTACAAGGATGATTAGTGCTCATAAAAAGAAAGTGAAACGTTGAGTTAAACTCTTAATGAATTCAAGACCCATGAGGCAGGATGCTTACTTGCTTATATCCTTATTAGGATTCACATATATGTGTGTAGTTGTGAGGTCGCGACTATGGGATCAGGGCTGCTCCCTAGTAACACACATGAAAGATACATGCGCAAGGCCGATAATAGCGCAACCCATTTAGAATTCTTCAAAACTGTATTATGTGTGCTTTCTGTAGAAATCCGATAAATAGGACTGGTTCAAGGCGTAGTCCACCAAGCTCTCACGGATCTATACAACTGTCGCTAAGTGAAGGCTCAAACCGAAATGTACCTCCACCTATTATATAGTATAAGGGAACTAATAATCTTAATTTTCAAAGTTCTTCTTTTACTCTTAATTATTTTAAGTTTTAAGTTATGTGCGAGATTTTTGGAGTTATAATAAGTATAACTTAAAACTTGATATTATAGTGAGAAAGTTTAGTCCCACATAGGAAATGGAATAGAAAGGAAGGGTGTTTATAAGCATTTCCTTCTCTCTTATGCCTAGAAGAAAATAAAAGTTATGCTCCACACCACACACACGCACGCCGGCCGGGCCAGGCTCGGGTTCGGGTTCGGGTCGGGTGGCGCGCACAAACGATCTGCGGACGCGAATACAGCTCCGGATTGAGGGGCTCTTGACCTGTTCTATTTTATTTTTTACTAATTGAAACAATTAAAACGTGTTAATTAATTAAAACGAGCTAAGAAATTAAAACGAGCTAAGCAATTAAAGCATGTTAATCATTTGAATGCGAAAATGAAAACGACTAGCTAAATAAATGGGCGGGATTTGTGGATAACGGCTGGTTTTTCCTCTATAAAAACCAACACCGGCGAGGGCTATAGACATAGAATCAAAAAACGAGTTTTCTTTTCTTCTCTTCAAAACAAAGCTTTCTTGCTGTTATACTCTGGTTCCCTAAAAGTTGAGAGTCTTCTTGAAGCTCGTGCCGACGAGAAGGAGGTTGCCTGACCGAGGGTCGTTGTATCTCCGAGAACTTTTGCCGCGTAGTCCTGTATGAGAGGGGGCAATTAGATTCTTGGGACTGTGCCCTGCACGCCTCGACCATTAGGCCATATTTCTAACCTTATTTATTTTTCGTTTGAATTACTTCTTATATCTGTGTTATAATAGTTATTATCTATTAATTATTAAATTGTTCAAACTAATTTCGTTAGTGTCTAAACAGCTATTATTTCCAACATGAGCATGCCTAAGGAGTAATACTCATAGGTAGCATACCAAGTCGGCTAGACCCTCTTGGATATATAACATGAAAATAATTGAGAATATCAAAGTATAACAAGAAAAGACTAAAAGTACAATATGAAAAGACATAAGTATAACATTAAAAAAATTAAAAGTAGCAAGAAAATACCTAAGAATAGCAAAAAAAGAAATGAAAGCATAATAAGAAAAGACTGAAAGTATAGTATGAAAAGACATAAGTATAGCATTAAAATATTAAAAATATAGCAATAAAAGATATAAATTAGCAACAAAAATTAAATTATAGCAATAAAAGATATACGTATAGCATCTTGATTCTATAAGTATGGCAGTAAAAGGCGTGCGTATAGAAACATAAGCGTTAGTAATTCCCACTTGATGTTCAGAATTTACAAAAATATGTGAAAAAATTTTAAACTTACAATTAGTACAATAGGAACTGTGGAACAAAAAACATCAAAAAAAAACTTTTGGGATTTGCGAAAAACACCCTAAATATTTTGAGAATTGCAAAAACACTTGAAAAATTCAAAATTTAAAAAACCCTAAAATTTTATAACTTGTACATCGATATTCTAGGAATTACAAACATTTTCTTGAAATATGTAATTAGTAGAAAACACCCTAAAAGTATCACTAATTGCAAAAGTAGCGAAACATTTACAAAAACATCCTAAAAAGATTGAAAGTTACAAAAATTTATAAAAAAACACTTGCTTTTAAGTTTTGATATTTGTGTGTGTTTTTCTAAATTTCAAATTTTTGCATGTGTTTTTCACAATCTTTGAAACTTGCTAATTTCAATTGTTCATGGGCCTCTTTTTGAAAAATTTTAGGATTTTTTATAAATATAAAAGTTTGAGGGTCTTTTTTTACAATTCAAGAATTTTAAAATATTTACTGCAAATTCCAAAATTTTTTAGATAGTAAAGACTGGTAATATAGAGTTTTCATTAGAGGGTACCACATATTTATGTAGTGTATTTGGAAGTTTGGGTTTAAAGAGAAATAAAGAAAGTTGTTTGGGTTTATAGGTACAAATAAAAAAACTTGAATTTAATATAAATTAGTGTAAAACTTTGTGTTTAAAGGCAATAACTCCTATTATTAAGGGTTAATTGCACCTATTGCTCGATTGTTGATAGGCCCCTTATAGTTTTATTATTGCAAATAGGCCGCTAATTATCTCTTCTAAGAATCAATTTTCACATTCTCTAAGGATAAAATGTTGGGTCCTTTTGTTTTGATGATGTTTAACAAGTAATTTACCACTAATTTTGTTTGTCTAATGTTTGTGTTTTCGTATTTATTCTAGGCAAACAACGTATTGGAGGTTGGATGGAATTGCGCTATAACGATCATATCAAATGGAGGTTGGAGGAATATCGGAGTGAAGCAATACAATTCAAGTTGAAGATCTAAGTTCAAGCTTCATCCACAAGTGTACCAAGTTGAGCTTCATCGAAGATCTAGATAGCTTGGGTAATTTAGTTTAGGTTTTTATATTATGTGTGTTAGTACTTTAAGCTTAATATCATATACACATATACACATTTTAGTTTTATATATATAGTTATATATACATATTTGTGTTTTTGGTTTATTGACTTAACAACAATAATATACATCTCTTATCAAGTCTATATAATCATTTTACAATGTTTTAAAATAGTGTTTATGTCTTTTGTCAAAAACATGTATGTTTAGTTTTAATGTTTTTGGACATATTTGCAAAATAATGATATTTTACAAATATGAAGTGAAGTTCCAAAATTTGTTTTTTTAACATGTTCATTTATATGTTTATAAATATTTTCTAAAGTTTCATAATTTTTGGAATTTATTTGCTATTT
Organism: Asparagus kiusianus; assembly: GCA_022839385.1. Classification (NCBI taxonomy): domain Eukaryota; kingdom Viridiplantae; phylum Streptophyta; class Magnoliopsida; order Asparagales; family Asparagaceae; genus Asparagus; species Asparagus kiusianus. Next base: position 41,618 of record BQKN01001063.1, read on the forward strand.
TTAATGTCATTTCAAAGTTAGTTTTTACTATTTATATCAGGATGATACAGTGTTATTAGTCGACTGATATATGTATTCAGTCAAGTGATGAAAATACCTGGAATCATCCCAAAGCCTTTGTTTCTTTTCAGTCAACAGATCAGTCGACTGATGAGGTCGGTCGACTGATCAGTTGACTGATAAGCTCATAACGGCTAGTTTTGTACTGTTTCCAGATTTTTAGTTTTTGACCAGTTTATAAAATAATTTATTTCTCTCAAATGGCAAGTGATATTTACAAAATTCTTTCTCTAACATATTCATATACATGTTTAAAAATTTTCCTCAAAATTTCATGAATTTTGGAGTTGATTTACTATTTCAAATTAATTTTACAAAGTCGGGTGTTTTAGCAGTTTTCAGAAACTATAATATTTATGTTCAAATATTTATTTCTCTCAACAGGGAAGTTATATTTTAGACATTCTTTTTCTAACTTGTTTATCCACATGTCTAGAACATTCTTTCAGAAGTTTATGATTTTTGGATTTGATTTACTATTTTTAATTGATTTTACAAAACCAGATACGCAAAATTCCAACTCTCTGAAACTGACTGTTTTTCTTCTGTCGAGGTCATCAGTTGACTGATGTACATTTTCAGTCGACCGATAACCTCATAACGGCTAGTTTTTCTAGATTTTCATATAGCCATTATTTTGTCTTTTTGCTTGGTTTTCTTGGGTTTTTGGGGGTTGTTTCTTCATCCTATATATACCACCTTATACCTTAGTTTTATATTATCAAGGAGAATGTTTTAAAAGACTTTAACAAGGGTTTAAACTTTTTTGTGTTTGTTTAAAAGAGTGTTAAGAGTTTGTTTGTGAAGAGAATTTCACAAGAATTTGAGGAGATCATCAATCTTGTTTGGGCTTCAATCTACATCCTTCCACTCTTGTTTTAGAGAAGTTTTCTTAAACTCTTTATCTAGCTTGTTTATAATTAATTTGTCATAGTTATTTTGCTAGATTAAATTGAGTTTAGTCTTGTTTTGATTTATCTCTTTGTTCACACATAACCATTGAGCTTATTATATTTACATTCATAATATAATTTTGGGTTGTAGGTTTGTGACATTGAGAGTGAGCCTTAATTGTGTTCTCATCCATATTAGAGAACAAACATTTGTTTTAGAGAGCCAAATTATGATAATACACTTTGTAATACACTGGTACACAGAGAGGAGTTTGTGGTGAGAGACGGGGTCGTCTCAAGAGAAGTGGGGTAGGTAGTAATTGTTAGCCTTTATGTTTTGATGATGATTTACAACCACCATTATCGGTACTAACTACTTATTGAGTGATATTATAGTTAATATATATATCAAGCTTGTTAGTACTATTAATGGAGGATTGGATAGAATATGAGCTACAATGACGATATCCAAAGGAGGAGAAGGTATAGTGATGAAGTAATATTTAATCAAGAACACTAAATACAATGAGAAGCTTTATCAACTCTAAAACAATATCAAGACTCAAGAAATGTATTTCTATGTGAGAGATATTTGCTGTTTTTATTTTCTCTCTAGTGCTAGATTGTAGGAAAGTAGTTGTAGATTTAATTTGAAGCTATTGGTGTTAGACCCTAGAGGGGGGGTGATTAGGGTCTTATGCTAATCTAATCCGATTATATGCCAATTAAAATTAATTAATAAGTTATCCTAGCAAGTATAAAATACAACAAGATATGTAAGCTAGGATAAGCAATATGAACAACAATATATATCCTAACAAAGAGATATAGGCAATGTATGTGCAAGGATATATAAACTCAAGGGTAAACAATCTAAACTAGATAGTGGGCAATATAATCAACAAGCAATATACAAAGGCGATATATGAACATAAAAGTAAGTGCGCCAATGCAATCACAAACAAACAATACGATTACGGAGTTCGGTCCCCACGACCTACGTCTCCGCTCCTCACCTCGAGAAGATCTCCACTATCACAATCGGGTTTTCTACGTTCACCCGAACAACGTTTACACCTCACACTCGGTTTTCTAGTTTACCGAAAACTCTACAATCAACACACTATGCAATCACACTTCACACACTAAGTGTTGGTCCTAGCCCGTGTCCTCCTCCTCAAGTACTCGGTTACAACCTATCCCTAGGCACATCAACCGACGCCACTCCTCTTAGATTCGACCCCGTCTCTCACCACACACTCCTCACTCGGTGTACAAGTGTATTACAAAGTGATCTCACAATAAGCACAATATAAATCAAATGATTGTTCTCTAAACAAGGTGAGAACTCAATGAAGCACAACTCCTAGTCACAAACCAACAACCCCAAATTATACTATGAATGTAAATACAATAAGCTCAATAGGTTGTGTGTGAAAACAAGGAGTAAATCAAATCAAACTAAACTCAAATAAAACTAGCTTTAATAGAAATGATAATCAACAAATAATTATAAATAAAAGCTAGATTGGTTTACAAAACTTCTCAATAGATCAAGAGTGGAAGGAGAAGAGTTGGATGCTCAAACACCAATAGATGATCTCCTCAAGCTCTTGTGGAAGTGATTCACAAAACCAAAACACTCAAATGCTTAAAAGCTTATAAACACACTTTAAACAAACTTAAACCCTTGATTAAAACTTTCTTAAACTTGTTTTAAAACTCTCTTAGTTTGATTGGAAAGACATCAGCAATGGGGTATATATACCCACTAGAAAACTCAGCCAAAAACACCCAAGAGAATGACAAAAAGACCCAGAGAAAATCGGCTCAGAAAAGAGCCGTTAGAAAGCAACGGTCATATAGTCGGTCGACCGGAAATTTTATCGGTCGACCGCTATCCAGGTCGAACACGAGAAAAACAGGCTGAATAGGCTTCGGTCGACTGACGTAATTTTCGGTCAACCGATGAGAGCTCTCGGTCGACCGTACCGGTCGACCGACAGACTCTCTGTCGCCCAGTGAACATATGAACTCAGGTTCGGTCGACCGAAAACTGACATATTCAAAAACTGGTTTGCTGATTTTAAAATGCTGTTTAAAAATATCAAACAAATTCAAAAAAATGTAAAACTTTGGGGAATGATTGTAGACTGGTTTTCAAAAAAGACCTCCCAAATGAAAAATATCATCATTTTACAAAATAGTCCAAAACATGAAAATATGATATACTTGAATTTTGATGTTTTGACATAAACCAACTTTTGAAACTTTGTGAAATATTTTTATAGACTTAGTAAAACATGTATAAACTGATATTGAAGTCTACAAACTAGGAATACAATATTTTCACAAAATTGCATATTCTATGCAATGTTTTCAAAAACACAATAGAGTATGAAACATATGATTATATATTGTAAATGTTTCATATCTATATAGCTAAACCAAAACACAATAATAAATATGAAATGTGTAATCTCATATTTATGAAAACTCAAAACTATGTATATATATATATACCTATATATATACATGGAAACCAAACATATATGTATATATGAAATTATATATATACATGAAAACCAATATAATGTGTGTGTATAATATTGAGCTTAAAGTATCTAACACACATAATATAAACTCCTAAACTACATTACCCAAGCAATCTTGATCTTCATTGTAGCTCAACTTGGTACACGTGCGGATGAAGCTAAACTTGAATCTTGAACTTGAATTGTATAGGCTTTAACCCGACATTCCGCCAACCTCCATTGGATATCATCGTTGAAGCGCAATCCATCCAACCTCCAACTACGTTGTTTGTCTACAAAAACACAAATACTAGACAAACAACATTAGTGGTAAATTGTTTGTTAAACATCATCAAAACAAGAAGGCCAACAATTGGGATATCACACACATATTTTCATACTCATATTTTTTTGACGGTTTTGATAAAATATAGTTTTTCACAAGTATGAGGACTTATTCGCAAAATTTCTTTTCTAAACAGTTTGTTTTTAGTGTTAAAAATATTTTACAAAGTTATACAATTTTTACAAAACATTTAAGTATTTTTACAGATTTTTAAAAAGAGTCAAAAGCAGTTTTAAACCAGGTATCAACCTGTATCAATTCGTGGTCGACCACCACAGTCGACCATGCCGGGGTTTTTCCCTTAGGAGCCAGTAGCAACTTATGCGGTCGATCGTGACGGTCGACCGCCTCTATTCAGATGGCTCAAAAACAATTGCGATCAACCGTCATGGTCAACCGAACTGATTATAGCAGTGTCCACGGTGGACCATCGCGGTCGACCGTAGCCTTTGTAGCAGCTCTTCTTTGACCTTGGAAACCTTCACGGTCGACCATAGAAATCTCACGGTCGATCGCCGATCGTACAACAGTCTGTTTTGGTACAGAATCATAAAATCTTTTTTGTGGGATTTGGGTATGGGTTTTAGCTACTGTTCTTCTTCCTATTTAAATCCTCATAACCCCCTTCTTCAGAATTATCCAAGATCATTGCAAATCATTGCTGTTTAGTTTATTGTTTTCAAAAGAGCCAAAATTTTCATTTCTGTTTTTTACTGTTTTTAAGTTTACATCCTAAGCTTCAAGTATGATCTTTCTCCTTGCCATAGGGTTACTGTAAAGAGAGAGATTTTACACCATTTACTACTGTTGTGAGCTTGATCTTGTGGAGATCAATTGTGTGGTTGTGAGATCTCGTGGAGATCGTTGTGTAGAAGAAGTTCTGGCTTCCAAACCGGGTTGTGTAGTGGATTCTCCTTGAGAGTGGGGAGCGGGGACGTAGGTCAGCGAACCGAACCTCGTTAACACATCGCGCGTCACTTGGATAACGATCTCTAACCTTATCTCATTTATTATGGTTTTTTATTTTGTGGTCATTGTCTTAATTTTTATTGTACAATTATTACCTCAAGACCCTAATCAACCCCCCTGGGGTCCAACAGTAATGCCTAGAGGTAGGTTGTAATTCCTAACACTTGAGGGAGATACGGTCTAAAGATCAACAATTAGAGGTATAAAGTGTGATTGTAAGAGTGTGAGATTGTAAAGTTTTTGGTGAACTAGAAAATCGAGTGTATAGAGAAGTTCTGGCTTCCAAACCGGGTGTGTCGTTATAGTGGAGATCTCCTTGAGGTGAGGAGCGGAGACGTAGGTCGTGGAGACCGAACTCCGTGATCATATCGTTTATTTGTGATTGCATTGACGCACTTATTTTTGTGTTCATATCTTATATCACCCATTATCTAGTTCTTTAATAAGTTTTAATTAGCACAAAATCAGAATTAGATTAGCACAAGACCCTAATCACCCCCCTCTAGGGTCTAACAATTGGTATCAGAGCTTGGTGCTCTTTGATTTAAGGTATAATTACCTTGAATTAAAGATCTAAGTTATCTTATTTGTGTTAATCTAATTTTGATTGCATTTGTATCTTGCTTGCATATATTCACATATATATCATGAATAAGGATGCATTTCGTTTAGGCTATGATTCTAGTGTTGCTCCAAAATATAAAAACTTCCCTTATGAGCAATGGTGCTTTAGATTTAAAATATTTGTTCAATCTAAAAATATCGATTTGTGGAAAGTTATTGATTGTGCTTACATTGTGCCCACCTTGGAAAAATCCAAGTGGATCAATCATGATAAAAAGATGTTTACAATGAACAAGTTAGTGTTAGAATTCTTGCATAATGCTTTTGAACCATGTATTTCTAACAAACTTGCTCATGTTGATAGTGCTTACACGATATGGAAATTTTTTGAAGTACATCAAGGAGACTTGGAGGAGATTCAACGCGTTATGGCAGAATCGACTTCAAGTAATAGTGGAGCATCATGCACACGGTCACTAGGCGATAGCCCTAATGTGGTAAGTGATTCGGAATCCGATAGTGATATATCCATTAATAAACTCGCTTGTGCATATGATAGATTAATGTATACCTACACTAAGTTACATAATAATTTTATTAATCTTAAAAGTAAGCATGTTGTATTAAAATTCGATCATGAGGATAGTGTCCAAATTTGATGTCATTGCAAAAGACAATACTATGCTTAAAGAAAACAATGATATGATAAACTTGGAAAATGAAAAATTAACCTCATCCATCACTAGCCTATCTCATGTTAAAAATAATGCCATATTAGAAGTAGAAAATATTAGAAATGAATTTGATTCATTTAAGAATGATCATAATATGAGCTCTTCATGTTGGGCCCTTCATTCTATATTGTTTGTTTTGTTTTATTTCAGAATAATAAAAAGAATTTATTCTTCTCTCATTCAAGAGTTTCTTATTCTGTTGTAAAAAAAAAGAAGAAAAAGGAAAAAATAAGGAAAAAAAAGAAGTATAAATTTTTTTCATCATCCTTAGACCAAAGGTAATTACAAATTTTTATCAGCCAACCAAATGTAAGTACTTCATTTCTTATCTGCTTTACTTTGTACATCATAGAGTTTGTATTAAGGACAATACAAAATTTAGGTATGGGGGTGGGGAATTAGTTATTTTTTCTCTTTATTTTACCTTTTTAGTTGCATTTTTTCCTTTTCCTTAAAAAAAATTATAAAAATGTTGTCACTTACCAAATTGATAGAGTGATGTAATAATTGATTTATTTGATAAATTTTAAAATTTTCTAATCCCTAGTTTGTTATTTACTCACGTTTACCTTTTATGATAACTCTAAATAAATTTCTTAAGAAATAATTTTCAAAGTAGTATACTTTACTTAAGCCTTAACTTATATTTTTATTTAAAATAATGGAATTTATACATGCTTTAGTTTAGAGTTGAAAATAACTTTTCAAAGTCTCTTGATTTGCATATTTTTGGGATATATATACATATACATAAAAAAATTGCAAAAGAAGAGTGCGAAAAATGGGCATAAAAAAAACTCTTGAATTTAAGATGATTCTATCTTATAAAGCCTAAGCTGACCGAGTAATTAAGCCCAATGAGTATTTCCAAACTTAATGACCTAAGCCCAATTGGGTTGGGATCCATTGGCCCAAAACTCATTAAATGGTCACTTAGAAAGCCCTTAAAGTAAAAAAAAAATCACCAAGGAGGAAAGAGTTAAAAAAAAGTAAAATAATAATAATAATAATAATACTATATATATAGTTATATTTGTATATATGGTCTTGGAAAATATTCTAGATCAAGTAACTTAAAAATTATTTAAAACAATGAGTTAGCATGTTCTTTTCAAAACTTTTAAATTAAATTTTTAAGTTTGGCTTGGTTTTGTATTGCTATAATGAGAAGATTTTCTAGGAAATTTACCTTAGAGTTATATATAAAAATATTTTCTTGAGTAATAACTTGCTTCAATTATCAAGTAAATTTAGTTTTTTACTAACTTCTTTAATTTGGCAAGATGACCGAATTTTGTGGGTATTTTCACTACAAACCCTCACCAGACTACAACTCGTTCACTAGGGTAACCTAGGGGTTTAAAGGCTTGTTGTATACGCTAAATACAACCGTGATTCCTGCGAAAGTGAGTTAGGATTTTTCTTTCTTTGCTAGAGGACTAGCAAAAGTTTAGGTGTGGGGGTATTTGATAATCATATTTTATTATAATTTTATACCCTAATTATCTATTTTATATGAATAAATATACCACTAATAATTATTTTTATCTTTAATTGCATCTTAATAAAGAATAAATCTTAAAAATCCCATATCTCAACAAAAGCCCATTGATTTAATGAAGAAAACAAGTGTGAGGCCCAAAACGCTAAGAGCCAAAAGCCCAAAGACAAATACAAGAGGAATTATCTGACAGCAACTAGAAAGGGGTGCACATCGATGCCAGCATCGATGCCAGTATCGATGCCAGCATCGATACCCTTATCGATGCTGGTATCGATACCATCAGCAGGTAGTTACGAATCTAAGGCTGAAATTCATGGTTTTTTGGATAAGATTTTGATCCAAGGGCTCTCATTCACTGATGTTTACTATAAATAGGGGTAGAGAGTGAGGGGCTAGAGGTGTGAAAAATTTTTGTAACTCCATTTAGAGAGGAGGGTCACCCTTAATTGAGAAGGCTTTTTAAATTTGTAACTTTTATTATAATTAATAAAATAATTTTTTTATCACTTTAAATTGTTCTTCTCTTTATTGGATAATGAAGATGGAAATGAAGATTAATTTAGAGGTTTAGTTTCTCTTTTATTTCTCTTTTATTGCTTATTAGTTTAGATTTATTTCCATGCTTGTAGTTAGATTTTATTTTCTTGTTTAAATAGCCAAGAGGCTAGAACCCTCTTGCCTTAGATTTATTTTATGCTTATAGATTAGATTTATTTCATACTTATAGAGTACATTTATTTTCTTAAATTTAATTCATGCAATTTATTTTGTAGTTTAGATTTTATAATTTATTTTGTAGTTAGATTTTAATTTCTTGCACTATTCACCTTGAGGCTAGAACCCTCTTGGGTTTAGCTTTTCTTTTTTTATTTTTATTTTCTTTGATTCGCCTTTAGGCTAGAATGCTCTAGGGAATTATCTTTTTCTAAGAAGTGGATGCAATTCTTGATTACCCATATCTTTAATTGAATCCGTCATCTTTACTTTCTTAAATTTTATTTTCATTCTTGATTTTCCTTTTTGATTCTTGATTTTATTCATCTCTCCTTGTGAAAATCATTCATTCATTGTCACATCCACTCTCACTTACATTTTGTGCCTATTTACACACTATCACCTTCATTATCTCTTCACAATCACATTCACTCATTACTCCTATTTAACACGCACATAACATAAGAACCAATTTTAATTTTCTCCTACAAAATACCTTCCTCGTGGGATCGATAACTTTTTTTACTATAACTTGACATGATTGTGCATTTGCGATATTTTTGGTACATGTTTATACCGCATCAGGCAGTCTCTGCGTCAATCACATAACACATGACTTCTGACTTTAAATCTCCAATCTGGCACTTTACTCGAATTTTACCCAATGGTCTGGACCCATTGGTATTGAATCCATAGATCGTCGTGCCCGTGGAGGCTAGCTTGCTGGCTAGTATTCCGAGACTATACATCAATCGGAGCGGCATGATGCTAACAGTGGAACCCGGATCGACTTGGATCCGATTAACAACGCTGGAGCCAATGTGCTTGGTGAAATAAAATGGCCGATCATGCTTTGAATTCTTTGTCTGTATGTCCTCCTTGGTGAAAGAAATGTAGGTATAATGGTGTGCCGCGTGGTTGCAATGTTGGACTGGCGCCTCTGGCTCTTCAGGGGATGGCTTGATCTGAGTTAGGAAAACATCAGAATTAGCCAAGGCTTCTTGTAGCGCTTCCCTTATGTCTTTTAAAAGGCGCAGCAGCTCATATAAGATTAATCTGGCTGGTATATTAGCTAATTGCGCCATAATATCGAAGTGATGCGGAGTGTTCGAGCTCCCCGGTTTGTCTCTTCCAATCGGTTAATTGAATAGAGACTGTTTTGGGTTCTGAATCTTTTGGTGTACGGGCTCTTTTTCCTTTTGCTTTTGTTGAGCCTTCTCAGCAGGTGCAGGGGGATTTGTGGCCACTCCTATTTCAGCTAATGTTCTCGAAGGAACATTTTTGGTGACCCCCTGCTCGGGTAACTTATTGGAGGCACTCGGGTACTTGAAATGGTATTCGTTTCCACTCCTGGTAGCAAAGGCCGGTTCTCCTTTGGTTACAAAGACTTCCTGTTCATCTTCAGAGAGTGGGAAAGCAGGGATTCTTTCATCATCTTCTATTGGAATGGCTGAGGTTCCGCAACAGGACTTTCCTTTGCCTTTTGATTTCTTATTGGATGACGATTCGACCCACTGTTCATCTTCAACCAGATCGGGATGAACCTAGAATATCTCACCATTTGGGGCTGTGTGTGGCACAAGTCCTTTCGTAATGAACGTTGACGGTCTTCACCGCTATGTTCATTATAGGCTCGGGCTGAAACCAATTCAATGGAACAAATCCGAAGCTGATTGACACTGCATTCGCACCCACCTTCTTTTCCTTAGATTGTTTCATAGTAATGACCTCGACGTTAATCAAAGCTTGGATTTTATCTTTGAGGGCGTAATATGACTTGGTTGGATGGTGAACTGCTCTATGGAATGCGTAGTATTTTGGGTCATTAACCCTTTTAGCGTCTTCCTGATCTTGGATCAGAGGCAACTTGATCTTGTTATTCTCTATGAGGTATTTGAAAATACCAAGGACTTCGTCTTCTCTAAATGAGTAAACCTTTGGGAATTTTGGTTCTAAAGTCTTCTGTTTCTGAGGTTATCGTTGCCACTGTGACTACTGAGACACCTTTGTCTATTGCTATTGTGGTTGCGGTTGCGCTTGTAGCTCGAATGTTTGGTTCGCGTCGGCTGCGTTCGCTTGTGGCTTCCCTTTACCCCGAGGGAAAAAATTCTGCTGTGGAGTATTTGTCATCGTTTGACCTCTTTGGGCCTTCTTCCTCTTGAGGAAGCATACGGCTCATTCTCCTCGGACCTTCAAATCCTTCCAGGTCTTGGATGGTGCCATTCTCATGGCTTCGAGGATAATCAACGAAAGATTGTTGTGACAAGTTTCCAGGATGAAGTCTTCGCTGATCGGATCTCTATAATTCATAGCTTTGTTGCATAATCGTTTGACGAAATTTTCGACTAACCCTCCGTCCTTCTGCTTCTCATTGAATAATGTTCCAATTGAAACCTCGGTGTCGTCATCAAAGAAATTTGTGAGAAACATATCTTCCATGTCGTCCTAACAACTGATACTCTCCGGCTTAAGACGACGATATCAATCGAAGGCTACTCCGTGAAGATTGCAAACGAATGACCGTACTATCAAGGGCTCATTGCCAGAGATTATACCCAAATGAGACTTAAAGTATATTAAGTGCTAAGTGGGGGAACCCTTTCCTTCAAACGGTGTAAAGTTGATCAAATTAAACTTCACCGGGTACGGGATTGATTCCCACTCTCTCAAGTATGGACACGGCATTCCGGACTTCTTTACTTCTTGACCACTCATCAACGTATTGATTTTTCTCTCCAAGTCCCTCATCTTCTTATCATTGCTCGTATCTTTCTTCAAGCGATTCCAGGGAGAAGTGACGTGGTCCTCCTTCGTATTGTTATCATTCGAGGGACCACCGCCAGTATTGTTGTCAACGGGAGGGGTGTCCATGTTGGCATTCTCATCTGCTTCCTGATCGCTATCATCTTGGTTAGGATTATTACGACTGCTGGACTCTCCCTGTTGATTTGTCAGTGCTGTAATTTGTTGGCTGTGCATTTCTCTCATCTCCTGTATAGCCATCTCTATTTGAAATTTGATATTATCTTTCTGCTTGGTTAGAGCGTCTTTGAGAATTTTGGCCATTTGTTCTGTATTGATCATAAATGACTCATAGGATTGCCCTGCGCTGGATGTCGTATCATCGGAAGCCATGGCAGAGTAAGCATCTAATGTTTCGTCATTTGAGGATAGTCCCTTTTGCATTCTTTGGTAATCCTTTTGTCTAATGGTTCTTGATCATAATCAGGTCATACGCTGGGATACTACTAAAAAATGATCAGGACTAAAGTGTCGTGTTGACCTCCCTCTACCGGTCATATTGATGGATACTTCTGAAAATTCATCATCTTGAACGACTGATTTCTTTCTGCTGAAACGCCTTGATTTGAACTCGGACGTTCCGGTGGTGATCCTTTCAAACACTGAAATTCTCTCCGGGGCGGCCTTGGGATATCAACATTCTGACAACACTGCCTTGATAATTTTGGAACTTGGACAATGAGAGTCCATTTCTCGGTTACCCATTTTTCGAGACTTCTTCGTATCCCCAGTTTGATAGTACAACTCATCGGTCTGATGACCGAAGCAACCCAACGTGTGTTGGCACGACTCCTTAGGTATTACGTCATCATCAGACGAGTACGCTTTCCTCTGGGAATTCAATGCTTTGTTAGTGTCTTCAGAAGTTACATGTTTGAGGCTATGTTTTCGTGAGCGTAAGACCTCAACAGGCTCCTAAAATTCGACACGCAATCTAATACGGTCAGTTATAGGAAATTTCCCATCATGCGCTCTTTTCCACTACTTAGGAGGATGATTACAATCCCCAACCTGATAAACCGCTTGAGATTCATTCAACGGGCCCAAGCGCTCTTTAACTGGGGCTTTGCCTCGACCCACATGCGACGGTCCGAGACGACCGTAATCTTCATCTTAAATTGAGATAAGTCCACACTATAGTAGGACTCCACCGAAGGTGCTTGATTTGTCCGGATAGTAATAGGTGTTGTTGGAGACTCAGACGGAACTGCAGGAAGTGAACCAGGAGCGAAACGAACCGAACCAGTCTGCTTTTTGTGAGAGCCACCCTTTGGTGGCTCGGCCTTGGCCGAGCCTTTAGTTGGTGGCTCGATTCTGGATGAGCCACCATTTGGTGCCTCGGTTCTGGCCGAGCCACCATTTGATGGCCCGGTTCTGACCGAGCCAGCAGGTGGTTTCTTTTGCTTTTCGACGCCTTCGGGCGCCGTTTGGGTTGTTTTTGACGCTGTTTTGGACTTTGGCCTCCAGACTCAGCGTAATTTTGGTGCCTTCTTGACCACCTCTTCTTGCTTTAGCTTCTGTGCTTCTTGCATGAGAGCTCGTGCATGCGCAAGTAGCGCACGATGTTTCTGGATCCGTTCTTCAAGGGTTGAACGCGTCCTTTTGACACGAACCCATTCATTCGTTGTTGACTTGGAGGAGTTGGTTGCTCCTTGTTGTGGCGCTTAGCACGTCTTGGACTTTAGATCCACTTCATTGCAGATTCCATCAACTGGCTCCAAGGCTTTGGCCAGCTGGCGCGCGAGGCGTTGTCACCATCTCTGACGTGCTCTCTTTGATAAAACGGGCATGTTATCAATAATCAACTCCTTGCTCAAGGGGTTTAGATCTGCGGCTTCGGCTTCACGGATGCCGGTAGCGCATCGCGAGCCACAAGTGCAATAGTAGCGAGGAGACCTTCTTCTTAGACCTTTGAAGCCGAAGTCCAGTGAGCTTTCTTAGAGTAGGCCTTCCTGCACCTGCGAGGAGAGGCAGATCTGGAGGAGGAGGACAAGTACTCATCGTTCTTCTACTGGTTGAATTCTAACTCGACATATTCTTCAATTAGGATAAGGATCCGAGGTTGCGACACATCAGCCTTCGTAGAGAGGCTGTCGGCTCCTACTGTGATCGCCAGCATTTTTGGGTGGAAAGTTAGTTTTGTTGATAAGTCCATTATAACTTCAAACACTTACAATAAACTAAAAAAAGCCTTTTTATAAGACTTTAAATCAAAAATTACAACTTTCACTCAAACTACACACAATAGATGTTTTATCGCCTATTGTTTGTGCGGGATCGTTGCCGGTGCCGGGGTTTATCCGTGGACTGCCTACGGATCAGATCCGGTGAGCAGAAGATTGGAAAATAATGCTCTTACTTCACGAAGGAAGTAATCACAGCTGTGGTAATCTCGACCAAGCGAGATCACGGCTCATCTCGAGATTAAGACTAAGCTTAAATCCGGAGGAATAAGGGGAACAAGTTTTAGATCTCTCGAACTCTCTTTTTTTAGTGAGGAACTCTGCTAAGATTTGCTAACTCATCTAAAATTTGTGCTCAATTCTCCGATTCGATAGCACTTCACATTCTTGATTTCCAGATCCGATGAAATGAGCCCCCGAGCTTGTATTTATAGGCTTTGGTTCGGGGGTTTTGGATAAGAATGATGGATTCCGTCTTATCTTTAGTTGACAACTGTATAACTACATCCAGAGATAAGATTGAGGCAATTAGGAACCTCTAGAATAGAAGAAAATCCTGTGAAAACCGTTCAAAACTGCTAAAACATGTTTTCGGATCAAAACTATGTGCGAACCGCCCTCTAGTGGCTCGACGCTGGCCGAGCTATCATTTGGTGGCTCGGCCTTGGGCTGAGTGACTGGCCCTGGCCGAGTCTATTTTGGTACGACTCAGCTACCAGCGGCTATTCTGATTTTTCCAGTTTTCATGTCTGGTTGCGTTGTTTACGCGTATTTTGTCATTTTGCTGACTGATATGCTTCCTCCATTCACTTCGTGTGTTTCGTGAATGCACAGATCGCTTGACGGTGGCCAACAAGCGTGCAGGCCACTTGGTTTGCTATTCTGGTGGCTGATGAGTACACAGGCTACTTAGAATCGGCTGGTGAGCGCGCAAGCCAATTGGAGGTGGCCGGTGAGCGCATTGGTCGCTTGGTTTGTAGTTCCAGTGGCTGGTGAGCGTACGGGCCACTTGGCAGTGGTCGGTGAGTACATGGGCCACTCGGATGAATCTTCTCGACTTGGATGATAATGTTTATCATCTCTCCTTCATCTCGAGCTGTATACGGGAACCTATAGACATTTTTAGACGCTTACAGGAAGAAAGGAGTTGTTCGTGGACCCGAATGAGTCGATGCGGTCTAAAGTCAAGTTTGCCAATGACAACACTATACTAGTAATGGGAAAGGGAGAGTTCTAATCAAGCTGATGAACAGAGATCACAAGTTTATTTTTGATGTATTTTATGTGCTGAATATGAAGAACAATTTACTCAGTAGAGACCAACTTCTTGAAAAGGGGTATAATCTGCGCTTCTTTAGTAATCAACTCCTAATATTTGATAAAAGAGGTGTATTTATCCTTAAAGCCCCTATGACAAATAATCGCATGTTTCAAGTTGACATACAGAATAATGTTTATCATTGCCTCAATGCTATTATGAAAGGTAAGTCTTGGTTGGGGCATCTTTGGTTTGGACATCTGAACTTTCGCATTCTGAAGTTGCTTGTACAAGGAAACTTGGTGAGAGGCTTGCCCGTGATAGATCATCTCGAATAGTTGTGTGAAGGTTGTATTCTTAGAAAGTAACATAGATCATTCTTTGGTATTGAAATTACTTGGCTTGCAAAGAAGCCTCTTGAGCTCGTTCATTCAGATGTATGCGGTCCTATGTATACTACATCCAATGGCAATAATCGATACTTCCTTACTTTTATTGATGACTTCACAAGGAAAATATAGGTCTTCGTTTTGCAGCAAAAATCTAAAGTCTTTGATTATTTTAAGAGCATTAAAGCCCTAGTTGAGAAGAAAAGCGGTTACCTTATCAAGGTGCTACGAATAGATAGAGGAGGTGAATATACTTCTAATAAATTCAAAAAGTATTATGCAGAAGAAGGAATAAAGCGTGATTTCACTTTTTCCTACACACCTCAACATAACAACATTGCTGAACGAAAAAACTGAACAATACTTGACATGGCGAGAAGCATGTTAAAAGTCAAATGTATGCCAAATTGTTTTTGGGGTGAACCTGTCTCATGCACTGTATACATGTAGAACAGGTCACCAACAAAGTGTGTTGATAATCTTACTTCTAAAGATATGTGGACTGATTATAAGACAAGTGTAAGACATCTCAAAGTGTTTGGCTCCATTGATTATGCTCATATTCTAGCAGAAATAAGAAAGAAACTTGATGACAGAGGCAAGAAGACAACTTTTATTGGCTACAAGTTCGGGGGCTACAAACTCTACAATTCTACTACAAAAAGATGATTATAAGCAGAGATGTTATGTTTGTTAAAGAAGAAGCATGGAATTGGGATCTAGAAGCACAACGATTAACGGTATACTCTCCTTGATTTTCTTGAAGACGGTGTCCCCGTTGCAACTGAAGAAGCGCTGTAGGATGTCTAAAAATCACAATAGATAGATGATCCCCATCAAGCTTCAACAACGAAAGTTACAATCAGATAACTTTCATGCCAACAAATACAAGCTGTAGATGGAGGACTTTTCACATAGATCGAGAAGAGTTATAATTCAATGACACTTCCGATAACTGATGAAAACTCTATTCAGCGGTCTTCACAATCAACAGTGAGAGTTACAATCAGACGACTTTCACACCCCATAACAGCTAACGCGAGGATTACTGAATAATGGTCCTTGCAACGCTCTACAGAAGAGGTTACAAGTCAACTAGCCCCTTCACGCGAAACTCATCTTCGCGTTACAATTCTTGAAATGCAGGCGATCCCCGCATTTCCAAGCTGCAACAAGCCAAACACGAGTGGCCCTTGCTTTTTGACGTTCAGGCAATACCCAACTCTGCGTCTCAATTCTAAGACGTGAAGTTAGGGTCCTGAATGCTAAATTGGGCGTTTGACTCATTCAAACACGAGTCGAACGGTTTCAGAACCGATTCCCCCACGATTTGAGGGATTTTTGCCCACTTAGGACCAGATTTAAGGGTTGGTTACACCCCTTATCCTCCTATAAATAACCGCCTTACTCAACCGAGTAAAGGGGGGAAGATTTTGGAGATCTATATCGTACAGGGTTCAGATTGAGGGGAGAGTTCGGCTAGATTTTGAAGATCAAATCATCTATGAAATCAGTAGAGTTCTTGGTAGTTAAGAGATCGGATTCTTCAGTAACAAACAAATCTATTTGGCTTATTAACCGATTATTTGGTTCTAACAACTCTTTTCACAGAGTTCTAACTCGTTCTGAGTTCTTAAACTCACTAAGAGTTACTCATCAAACTTCAAAAGAAAGTTCACTGTTCCTATGAGATAAAAACGATCGGATCGTCAACGGAGAGCAAATTCGACGCAAACATTCGAAGGAGGCACTCCATCGCTACCTAGAAGAACCCAGTTTTAAACAAAGGAGAGAATTCAGATAATTCTCTTCTCTTTTGTAACCAGGAAATTCAATTGTAATTAATATTAAAGGAATACAAATCGATTATTTTTTTGTTTCTTTTACTCTAAAATTTTTTCACAAACAAAAGATGGCGACTCTGCTGGGGACTAGCTTTTCTGATGAAGAAATAGTGGCACAATCCGACATCTACCTCATAGGAACAATTGTTAAAACTCTCGTTGTAGAGTTTGATCAAGCCAAATACGAGGAAGCCCTTTCCTCGGGATCGCTTAGCCCCAAGGCTAGATGACATATTCGCAAGATCTCCAAGGAGATCAAAAATGTTGTTGAAGCGCCGAAGAAAGCCCTCTCCTTTGGCCGAGATTCATCAAACAGCCCTTCGGCCAAGGAGGCGGGCTTAGCCGCTGCCGAACTCATCCAACGAGTTGAATACTCCACATTCACGTCGACTCGACGTGCTACAGGCCACAAACGGCCTATAGAAGAGGAGGACCCTATCAATGCCAATAACGTTGCTGCCATGTCTTTGAAACAAGCTAAAAAGAATGCTGCTCGAAGACAAAGAAGATCCATATGACGAGCACATCTTCGAGAGAGCCGAACTCTTGCCCAACGTGAGAATCACGTTCTTGAGACTCTGCCCGAGCATAGCGTTTCCACCACGGAACGCACGCTTCGCGGTAATGAGCCCAACTACGAGCCTCGGCTGATACAACTGAAACGCGACCCTCAGTAGCACGTTATTCCTTCAAAATGTAGCCCTCAGGAAGGCGCTGCCAAAGATAAACGCACACCTCACATGTGCGTTCAAATGAAACATGACTCTTAAAGATTTGTTTCACCAACCAAACACGACCCTCAAGGGTGTGTTTAACCAAAACATAACCCTCAGGAGTTTGTTTCATCATTTAAATGCAGGCCACAGCCTAGTATTTACAAATCCAAACGAGACCCTCGTGTTTCTTCTCAGGAACGCGACTCGTGCGTTTCTTCTCAAGAACGCGACAAGGTCCGCCAAGTTCAGAGAGACCAACATGGATTTAAGATTCATGTGCGTCAAGAACTAATCTTACCCACTCGAGGGAAGGGGGTTCCATCTCTGTCTTCACACCTAGGAAAAAATTCCCCCCAAGTTTCTGATATGCTGGAATTGTTGTCGAGAGAAAGATCAACACAGCAGGCAGCTCATTTGTGCCAATGTGAGCGGCTTATCTCTGCAGTCCTTTTAGAGTGCCACTGTTGCTCAGCTACGCTTAGCCAATCGGTATTCGACAGATTGATAAATGTCGCTAGACCTACTAAGCAGCAATGGCATCACAAAAAGAAGAGTCCTGAAACTGAATACCCTGAGGTCGCTATAAATATGATCGGTAGAGAGAAGGCTTCGACTCCTAGTTCTGATGAGTCACAAAGAAGTCATTCCCTAACTGTTCGGGAAATTTGTGATGAGTTTGAAGGAGTATACCAACATACTCGAACTCGAACGGGAACCATCCACTCGGTTGATTATCAAAAGTTAGCCAAAGGGGTTATTTCAGATAATGAATATTCGGCAATTGCCGAATCTCAATCTTCAAGCTCCGTCGTGGCACGAGAGGTTTCCATTTATATGACTGGAAACCCCAAAGACTTAGCCAAAAGAGTTGACGAACACCACATCATGCTCCAGGCGCAACAATAGACACTTCTCCAGATGAAGGATATGTTGGCCCAGCTCCTTGCTAAAAAAGGCCAAAGACCGGAGTCTTCCAGAACGACAATCTCTAAGGGAAAGCAAAAAGCACCTGAGCATTCAGAACATGAAACTCACAACCTAGAATCTTCTTCCGAAAACAAGAAGGAGATGGAAAGAGAACCGAATCCTCAGTCAGCTAAAGTGGATGAGCTAGATGCCCGCCTCAACGCAATCGCCAACAGAAGCGAGCTTCGTGAGGAAGGAGTAATACGACCTTAGCCTGCCGAATGGGACACAACTCCCTATCCACCAAAATTTAAGGCCCTAACTCCGCAACCTTTCGATGACACAGGATTGTCAAATCAGCACATTTACTATTTTAAGTCACAAACTAGAGATGTAGTGGCGAATGATGCTATCTTGACCCGATTATTCATCGTCATTCTTAAAGGAGTGGCCTTTGAGTGGTTTATGAAACTGCCTGCTAGATTTATTCAAAAATGGATAGATCTAGAAAGGCTCTTTTTGGCCAGATTCTTCAAAGATGATACAAAATTTTTAGTCCCGACTCTTGCCACCAAGCAGAGGAAAGGAGAGTTCATCAAGACTTATGTAGAAAGATTCTGCAGCATGGCATTATGTTGCCCGTAAGGTATGACTCAATCAACTTTAGTTGAGACTTATAGGAACAACTTGCAGACCTATCTCCTCGCTCAGATGGAAGTGGCAGAATGTCGCTCCTAGAGACAATTGGTGTCGTAAGGAGAACAAGCAGAAGAAATCGTTGCTCGGGTCAAGGCTAAAGAAATTCCCCAACTAAAGCCGCAGCAGCAACGTAACCGGCACAATGCACAACACTCCAAGGGAAAAGAGACTCTGGCCGCCGACACTTACACGCATGCATCACCGGCTAAGCAGGGCAAAGCTCCAAGCCAACCGAGAGCATCCAAGCAATACTCGTTCAAAGAAGAGCATGTGGACACCCTATTCCAACTACTTCGGAAGAACAATAAATTGCAGCTCCCTGAGATTAGAAAACCAGATAAAGCAGGAAAGGTGGATGACCCTAATTACTGTTGTTACCATAGGTTATTGGGACATCCTACCAGGAAATGTTATGTCTTCAAAGATATTTAACAAAATCTGGTGAATGCTAACGTGCTTACCCTGAAGCCGGAACAGAAGACCGTATCCACTAATTTGATAGAGGTCAAGTTTGGTGACTTCCCCCTTGTGGCAGCTGAAGATGGCGTCATCCCCATCCATAAAGGAGAGATGCATCTAAAGAACACTAACTTACACAGTCAGAAGGGTAGGGGGTTGGTACCCCTTACTGTAATACCTGTAATTTTCAATACTAGTTAAAATATTTTTTTGGTAATTTTAAATATTTAATTATTATTTTTAAAAGAGTATCTGTATTTTGTTGATATGATTTAAAAATCCGATTTCATATTTATTTTAATATTTGTTAATTATAAATTTAATTGATTACGGTAAAAACTTTTAAATTAATATTTTCTTATTTTTATTATTAATGTAAACCTGAGCTTAGTACATTAGTGTGTGTGTGTATATATATATATATATATATATATATATAAATGTAATATTTGATTGTTATTATTTTGTTAAATATTATTATTTGTTTAATTATTATTACCATAGTTATTCGTATATTTATGGTAACATATCTCCATAATCAAATCTCTTTCTTCCATATTTATTTCATTTCCTTATTTCTTCCATAATCACATTCCATGATTCCCTCAATTTCCCCCTTAAATCTCGTATTTCCTTCCTCAATTTCATCCCCTGATTCTCTCAAAATCAAATCCCTTAATCCCCTCCTCAATTAAAGCAAATATTCCTTCTCTCCCCTCTATTATTTCCATACACGTTTATTCTCTCTCCCAAATCAAATCTCAGACTCTCAACCCAAGAAAACCCAACTCCTTCTCTCTCCTTCGTTCTCTCCATCAAATCAAACCAAAACCTCCTCTTCATCTTCCTCAACCAACCGCCTGACCACCCCACTCCGACGAACCCCTCCGCCCTCGTGCCTTCCCCGTCGGCTTGCCCTCGCTGTTCTCCTCCTCCCACCGAGATCCCCTACCACCAGTGTCGCCGCCATGTTCGCCACCTGCAGACGCTCCCCTCTTCGTCGACCTCCCCCACTCTCCCATCTCCGGCCACCCCAGTCTCTACAGCAGCCGCCGACCACCAGATCCGACGAACTGAGCTCGCTGCCCCCTGCTCGTGTCGCCGCTCTAGGCCACCTCCGACCAGCCTCCCCTGCGGCCAACCCTCAGCTCCAGCAGCCCCTCCCCTTTGCCATCCGTCCCCTCGTCGTCGACGAGTGTCGTCGAGATCCCGTAGCCCCTCGTCGGAGTTCCCCGATGTCGCGCACCACCTGTTTGATGATATGTCAACTCACATCAAGTGGAAGAATTGCCCCGTCGTAGGCTCACATCGTCGACGTCGAATCATTCGACAAATACCCGAGGCAAGATCCCGCTCTCCTGCTTCGTAGTTTGATTATTTACTTTTTTACGAATTTTGTATAGTTTAATGGTGACGTAATTATCTGCGTGGGATTGTTTGCTGAAGAATTTTAATTATATCATGGTAATTTGATAAATGACATTTTTAGAAAAATTATAATGAATTAAAAGAATTTAGTTCGGCAAAATAATCATTTTTAGATAATTATAATAATTTAAAATGAATTAATTTAGAAAAAGATTATTTTCTGAATTATGTAGATGTTGTTATGATTTATAATTCTTATTTTGATTATCTGATATGTTATGAAATTATTGTACATGATTAGTCGTATCCGTTATTTCTTATTGTGATTGAGAACCGTTAGTAGTCATGACCGTGGTGGCATTGCGTGAATAGAGTCATGTGTATGTTGGTGACTTAGAAATACGAGAGATGTTAGGGTAGGAAGTTTTGGTTCATGTGGGCAGTTGTGATTGTGGTTGTATTCCAGGCTCGCGCCGGTGAAGTTTGTGTAGTCACCGGGGTGGGTCTGAGGAATTGTGATATTGTGATTGTGGTTGTATTCCGGGCTCGCGCTGGTGAAGTTTGTTTAGTCACCGGGGTGGGTCCGAGGAGATGTGATATGTGATTATTGATGTATATTCCAGGCTCACACCGGTGAAGTTTGTGTAGTCACCGGGGTGGGTCTGAGGAGTTGGGATATTTGTGATTTGCGACTAGTCAGTTACCTGAGGATATGAGCGTTGGCTTTGTGTGAGATAGTGACCAGTGAGTTATGATATGATGGCTAGTTGTATTTCTTTCCATACATAGATCGGGGTTAATATTTAATTATTTACAATTCGAGACATATGGTATATACATGAGGGTTTCCTTGTTTGGATTATTTCGCTCGACGTACTACGTCTCGAGTTGTAGATTTTTAAGTATTAATTCTATCTATTGTATGATCTTGTTGCTTGGATGGTTTCTGATCGCTACCTGCATGATCTTGTTACTTGGTTGACTTTTGGATTGTTCTGATTATTAGTATTCCAGTTACACGCCTCTATTGTTATTCTATCATCACATGTTCTATTTTTATTTCTGTTATCGTATCGTTTCCGTTTTGGTTTTCGTTGTTCTATTTTCTTTATGGGGTCGGGTCTTGCCGTGCACCATGCACCTGACGTACACCTGTTTTCTCTGGTGTACGTCAGACTTAGAGGAAGAACAGGTCCAGCTGGGAGATCGCCAGAGCCAGGATATTCTCAGTAGGAGTGCCCTGCAGACGGAGCAGGAGAAGCTAAAGCTTAGTTATTGGTCATTCGTTTTCTTTTGTACTACCTTCCATTTCTAATTGATCAGTGTATTTTGTATCTCTTCAGTATTCATTTGTTTAGATATGTATAAGGGCATGTTTGACCCGTATTTTATGTCTGGGATGATATTCATTTGTGATATGTATTATTTTATTCTGAGTTGTCTTTATATTCTTGCTATTGTGATCGGGGACCTGTGACTTCGCTTTGTTTTATTTCCAGACGCTTAGCGTATTAGATTGAGAAGAAGAGGTCTAGCACTTATCTCTCCTCAGTCTAATACGTCGCGGGCTTGTTCACGTTCCGGTTCCCGTGTATTTTGGGAAGCGGGGCGTGACACTTACTACTCCAAAAGAGGAGATTATGTGGGTCTATCCCGACCAAGTCGAAGATCAATAATGGACAAAAACCATGCCCAAAAAGAAGAGAGGCAAGGCTAAGTCATCCAACATGATTAGCCTCTCCGTAAATGAGAACGATGACCACCTCAAACCTCTCACCGACTTAGAGGAAGAGAGCATTGCCCTGACCACATACCCATGAGGTAACTCTGGCACTCGATCGGGAAAAGCTTACTTGAGGGGCTACGACCAGAACGCTCAAGAAGCTAAAGAATTGC
This sequence comes from Asparagus kiusianus, assembly GCA_022839385.1. Lineage (NCBI taxonomy): Eukaryota > Viridiplantae > Streptophyta > Magnoliopsida > Asparagales > Asparagaceae > Asparagus > Asparagus kiusianus. Next base: position 64,456 of record BQKN01001063.1, read on the forward strand.
CCCAAGATGCTGGGGGTTGTGTACCGAAAAAGCCGGTCGATAAAAGGAAACAAAAGGATATCTGGTTCAACAAAAATCTTCTCTAGGAACCCAGGGAGTCGAGTGCTCCCTTCCAATTTAATGTCATGGTGAGGCTGGCCAATATACCTACTAGGATTACCCTATATGAGCTCTTGAGGTTATCCAAAACCACCAAAGAAGCTCTAATTGAAGCTTTAAATAACACGGAGAGCTTTATCACTCAAGTCACTCCGATTCCTGAAGTTTCTGAAGACCAATCTTGCCTGCATTGTCTGCAAGAAGCAAGGAGTTTACCCTGCATACATTCACTCAAGAGGACATGAAGGTCAAGCACAAGAACGATAGACCTCTGTATTATACAAGGTACATTGGGTCCTCAGAAATCAGTCGTGTTCAAGTTGACCCGGGCTCAGCGCTCAGCATTATGTCTTACAGGGTTATGCAGGTCTTAGGGATTCCCATGCATCGGCTGAACACCACTCAAACCACCATCTTCGGTTTCAACGCCAACATCACTCGGCCCTTGGGGAAGATCAAACTCAGATGCCAGATTGGAGATCTTAAGTCCGAAGTGACTTGTTATATCATAGACGCGGACACGTCCTATAATCTATTGTTGGCACGACCATGGATTCATGCAAACGGCATTGTCCCGTCTACCCTACTTCAGGTCATGAAATATGTCAATGATGAAGGGGAAGTTCGAACTTTAATTACGGAGAAATACCCCTTTAGAGAAGTGGAAAACTTCCATACAGATTCTGTCTTCTACTTAGAATCTCAGGAGAAAGAAGACGTTGATATTTGTAATGAAGCTGATATCGAACCAGATCCTGAAGAAGACTGTCCTTGTGAGTTAAACTTCGATGTAATGGGTCAGGGTGAAAGCAATAATAATGTACCGAGTGAGGGCGAGTGGTGCATTAATGAAGATTTTATTTTACCGCACTTGTCTGATGTGTCCTCTAAAAATGAACAAGTAGAGAATGATTTTAATGCAGGTACCAACCCATGGCACACATTGTGTGCAGAGGCATCCCTCACATTACCGATTCAATCATCCTTCGCTTCAGATGAAGAAGTAGAAGATGTGCAAGATGCTTTCTTCAAAGTCCAATCCAAAAGGAAAGGGTAGAAGCCGATCTATTTTGGTAAAGTCAAATCCGAATAATTCAAACGAGGAAGTTCAGAGGAAGATGATGGAGTACCTCAATTCTATTACCACGAACCCAATTCTATACGTTTAATGAAACGAATGGGATACAATTTTAATGGAAAACATGGTTTAAACATCGGGAACGGAAGGCGAACACCGATTCGAATGTCTCTAACCCCCAAAGGAAAACCTTCGGATTATTATCAAAAAACCAGAAGGGGTGTAGGCTACGTCATAACTCCCTCTATCTTAGAAAATGAAACCAGTAATTATCTACGACAAAACCATTCATCTCGGACATCCTCATAGGAATCCGACATCAGTGTCGGACCATTCTTTAAAAATTTAACCGTGAATATGGTGTCAACCAGTCATCTAGATGAAGACGCAGAGGGTAACGAAGAATTGAGCGAACCAATCAATAACCCGTGGATCAAACGCCTCAACATCTTGTGGGAATGCGTTTCGAACAACGCGAACCACCTACTGAAGATAACGTGAATCTAACCCTAAACCGATCTTTATAAGTGAAAGCTTATCATCATCCGAGAAAGAAGACCTTATAACCCTCATCCGAGAGTATATAGATGTCTTTGCTTGGAATTACGAGGATATACCTGGCCTAGATCCAGAAGTAGCCATGCATCATCTCAATGTAGATCCGGACGCAAAGCCCGTTAAACAACAACAACGCAGGTTTCGTCCAGAGATCATGGAAGCAATTGAGTACAAAGTTAAAAAGCTTATAGACTCAGGTTTCATCAGAGAGGAACAACAACCAGACTGGGTAGCCAACATTGTTCCAGTTCCCAAGAAGAACAGTAAGGTCCGGATATGCATCGACTTTTGTAACCTTAACGTAGCTTGTCCAAAAGACGAGTTTCCTCTTCCTATCACTGATGTCATGATTGACAATACCTGTGGATATGAAAGGATGTCTTTCATGGATGTATTCTCCGGATACAATCAAATCAAGATGTATTCTGAAGACAAAAAGCATACTACATTCAGAACTCCACTGGGGGTGTATTGCTACACAGTGATGCCCTTCGGCCTGAAAAACACAGGAGCAACTTATCAACGTGCAATGAACGCCATCTTCCACGAACATCTACGTAAGAAGATCGAGTGCTACGTTGACGACATAGCAGTAAAAAGCCAGCATAAAGATGATCATCTTACAGACTTGAAGACAATGTTCGATATCATGCAAGCGCATCAGCTGAAGATGAACCTGACAAAATCGTTCATTGGGGTATCAAGCAGAAAATTCCTGGGATTTATCGTCACATTCAAGGGAATTTCTCTTGATCCAGAGAAAGTGCGTGCTATCCAAGACATGCCACCCTTGAAGAATCTCAAAGAACTCAGGGGTTTGTAAGGGAGACTGGCCTACATTCAGATATTCATATCAAACCTTTAAGGGTGCTGCCAACCTTTCTCTAAGCTCATGAAGAAAGGGGTATCCTTTGTTTGGGATGGGGATTTCCAAAGAGCATTCGAGGAGATTAAGAAATATCTCACCCAACCGTCGGTTCTTGTAGCCCAAATATCAAGAAAACCAATCCTGTTATACGTAAGAGCTATGGACCATTCTCTTGGAGCTTTATTAGCTCAGAACAACGACCAAGGTCAAGAGCAAGCCATCTATTACCTAAGAAGGACCATGATGGGAGCCGAACACCGGTATAATCTAATTGAAAAAGAATGTCTCGCTTTAGTATTCGCAGTCCAGAAGATGCGACATTACTTGGTAGGATAAACAATTCATGTCATTTCTAAGGTAACTCCGTTAAGAGTTCTGATGACGAAACAATCGTCTCTAAATTGCCGGTTGGCAAGGTGGGCCATCATCTTGTCGTAATATGACATGCAATTTGTAAGGACCATGAATTTCTCTATTAGTTAAAATAATTTTTTAGTATTTTAAATATTTAATTATTATTTTTGGAAGAGTTTTTATATTTTTCTCAAATTTCTAGATTTTTCTATGATTTGAAATCTAAGTTTTATATTTATTTAAATGATTTAAATATTTATAAATTTATTTAGTACAGTAAATATTTCTGGAATTTATCCGTTGTGTTATCGATACTATTACGTATTATTTTAAATAATACATGGTATTATTATTATTATTACGTATATTTTTGTATAGTACATTGTATTATTAATTACGTATTATTTGTATAATTTATTGTTTTATTTCAACAATTACGTATCAACTGTCGTATCTACATAACTGGTACGTTTTATTGTATAGATAATTATCCTATAATTATTTGGTTTTAAATATAAGTAATTGTATTTTATTAATTATTCTTGTTTAATTATGTAATTTCCTGTATTATTTCTACTATTGCGTATTATCAGTTGTAATACTACAACTGGTACGTTTTGATGTGTAGATAATTTTCACATAATTATTTAATTTATTTTATAATTAATGTTATTTTAATTAAGTTTTCAAAACCCTAAATTTTCCTATATATATATACATTATAAAATGGGTTTTCTCTCTCCTCTCTCCCTCTATTCTTCACGAAACCGCCGCCCCTTCTCGTTTTCACTCCGATCCTGACCCAGCTCCGCCGCCGCTCACACCGCCAACCGCCGAGAGCTCCACCTCCGTTCTCCCCCGCCGTCATCGTGCTCACCGCCATCCACCTCCGCCATCTTCGCCGATGACCCCAGATCAAAGCCCAGATTCCCTCCACCCCGTGTTCGTCCAACCAAGCTCGCCGCCGCCGGCCCGTCCTCTGCTCACTCGACCGCCGACCATCACCGTCCTGACCCACGCCGCTGAGATCCCACTGTCCTCCACCTTTGACAGTGCCCGAACCCAAACCCCACAGCCTTCCTCCACAGCCCCACGCTCCTGCCTTCAGCCCGTCGACCTCCTCCTCCGGCCTGCCACCACCCCTCGCGCTGTCTGTCTTCATCACCGTCAGCCTGTGCTCGCCATTGACCACGAACAGCCCCCTCGCGCTGCTGCCTTCCCCAGCGACCAATCCTCTTCATCGACAACTTCAGATCCAGCTCGCCTCCAACCCTTCCTCTCGAGCTC